>BLSH010428124.1:626994-639070 GCA_018402905.1 Glandirana rugosa | reverse complement strand
TACGGGCAGACTGTCCTCGGTCGAAAACCGACCGAAGACTACCTGACGGACGGTAAGTGTGCCCGGATTACAACCGGCCATAAAAACCAAGTATTAAGTCTGTTAGTTGTGATGATAATATTTAATTTTGTCCACAAAGTCTAGGAATTTTCTATTTCAACAACAACGTTACTATGATTTCTTTCCCTTTTGTTCACGTTGTAATCTCAACGACAGACACAGTTTGTAAGACCTCAGAGGAAGAATAAAATATCTTTATATTTTGTTCTAAACATTAACGAGGAGTACCCGTTGTCTACGGCCAACATTAGGCCCGTGTGAATGGCAGGCAGTCCATCAGAAGCCAGCCAAAAGCTGGCTCCTGTCAGACGGGCATGCTGGAAAACCAGCAGCTGACCGGCTCCCAATCAGCACTCTCAGCCAATGGCAGAGAGTGCTGACAGCAGTGTTCTGGTGGGTAAGGGGGGGTCCCCTGTCAGAACACAATAGAACAGCAGGGGAGACCACTGTACTAACATCGGACTGTCAGTTTTTTTTCCGGGTAAACGAAAACAAAATCAGTGGTTAAGGATGGGCCCACTGTTGACTCGAACATCTGGCGTTCATCCGTTTGTCGAATTTAGAACATTATGGGGCGTTAGCAGTGGCTTCGCTGCCGCGGAGCGCCCCATAATGCATTGCGCACAGACGGCACGCACAGCTCCTCCCCGTCAGGAGGGCTCTTGCCCCAATCAACATGGAGACAAGGTGCTTTGGGCCCCCCCTGACCCAAAGCACCCATGCTCCCCATGTTGAGGGCATGTAGCCTGATACGGTTCAGGGTGGGGGGGGGGCGCTCGCTCGTTCGTCTCCCCCCTATCCTGGAGAGCCAGGTTGCATGCTCAGATAAGGGTATGGTTTGGATTTTAGGGGGGACCCTACATCAAATATATTTTAATTGTAGCGAGGGGTTCCCCTAAAATCCACGCCAGAACTGAAGGGCCTGGTACGGACTGGGGGGGAGATCCTACTCAAGTTTTTTCAGTGATTTTTTTAAATGACAATTTTTCCTTTGGAAATGTCATTTTGCTCTGGCTATGTTCTAAACATCACAGAGGTGCCCTTTTTTACAGGCAGACTAAGAGGACCCCCCCCCCCCCCCCCCAGCACATTATTTAAACTCACCGCTCCTGAAAAAACTATTGATTTAAAAACTTTTTTTTCATTGATACATGTCCCCTAGGGCAGGACCTGGGTCCCCATACACTTTTTATGGCAATAACTTGCATATAAGCCTTTAAAATGAGCATTTTTGATTTTTCATGTTTGGGTCCCATATACTTTAACAGTGTTCGAATGTTCAAACGCATGTTCTGGTGCAAAATGAACTTGGTGGGGGGGGGGGGTGTTCGGCCCTTCCCTATTAGTGGTGTGTACTAGGCTTTAGGCTACATTCATTTGGAAGTTCATGTGTAGCCAGGGGAGGCCGCTAGCAAGAATCAGTCAATTTTGCTGGTGGTTGCAAACACTGTTGTGCACTCTGTGTGTGGACAGCTGCAGATATTCGTGCCAGCTGTCAGTTCTGTACTTTAAGTAGTACCGATCATGAATGCAATTAATAGAGTCACTTGCTGTATCCAGAGGCAGTGTTCAGCTGCCTCCAAACACAGGAAACTATTCGCACACAAAATCCCATGTGAATGTAGCATTAGAAGTTTGGATAGGTTCAGAGGTGGCCAGTCTATAAGGGCTGCAGGGGCGCTGCCCCCTAATCTCTATGAAGTGCACCAGACTCATAGGTTTCTATGAGTTTTTTGTTTTTCTTTGATGCACATGATTAGATCCTGAGGCTCTAATTGGCTTCAAAAAGGTTGGGCTTGGGGTTAGGTTTGTGACATTAGAGAATCAATATTTGCTATTGTCTTCCGGCTTCTCCTCTCGGCCAATCAAGACAGGAGGCGGATCTTAAGAAGCTGGGAAAGTCACGACCTGGATTAGGTAAGTGCGGACCTCCCGGGGTGGTTTGTTTGTCGCCCCCCCTCCAAAAAATGGAGCACCAGCTGCCACTGGATATGTCCTATTTTAGCAATAGATACAGTTACTTACTTACTAAAAAAAGAGCCCACTTAGTTTGATAGCCAGTGCAATTAGGAATAATAAACTCCAATACAAGTCTTGCAAAAATACTGATCTATTGAATTGCCATTACAAGTTTGCCACCTGCCTGAAAAACCCAATCTAGAGGAGATTGTTTAAGAGCATGTTTTATGCAATAGGGTCTTGTTTGCAGAAATAGTGGCCAGCGCCGCTCCAATGTATAGAGAAGGCAAAATACCTTGTTTCCAATGGTGTCAGTTAATACCACATTGTCGCTGTGGTGTGGTCTGGTATAAGTACTGCAAGCATTATTTTTTTAAGCACAGTGAGTTATGACGCAAACCACCACATTGCAACACCACTTTGGTGAATAGAACTGTAATGAAATCTCATTCAAGTTTCAGAGTTCATTAAATCTCTAATAAATAAGTAAACAGTGTGATGCATTGGGATCAGTGCATTAACACGGTGTCTTTACAGCACACACTAACAGCCAAGTGTTTAGGACAGTGTACTGGTGTGAGCCTTAAGCCGAGGCTCACATACAGTATGTGCGGTGGCATGTAGATTTGTACACGTTCCTCAACTGCCAGCAAAACATGCTGACTTTAGCAGATGCGCTGGGGTGCTATTATGGCACCCCCTTGCACCGACAAAATGCCTGCTTTTTGCTGCAACACCATGAGGTTTCATGTGGCGCGTTTTTCGAAAAGGCTTGAGGAATTCTTTCCTCGCATTTCTCATGGGTACATTCGCCTATTCAAAGGAAGAGGCTGTTGTACCCATGGCGCCCGCATGCACAAGTGTGAGCCTAGCCTAAGTCACCCTAATAACTCTGCATAAATGTTTGTAAACAGCTAAAATGTAAACATGGGCGAAAGTGACTGTATCCATAAAATCCTCTAAAAATGGATTTAAACTGTATTTTCTTTCAGTTAGCATACTAGATTTGGATCTGCGTTAAACAGTGGCATCTTATTGGAGACACACCAATATGTTCCACTCCAATAAACAGAAACACTCTGTTCCTGATCATCTCTCTGCCTTGACAAGATGACAACCTTCTAACATGTAAGTGGAGCTCCAGCTAAAACCTTTTTGTTTTATTAATTAATGGTGATAAGCAGAAATAATTTAAAGGACAATCTCTAAAGTTTTTTTGTGCATCAACTAAAACATTAGTGATGCCATACATATGAACATCATTAATTGTATACCTAGTGCCGTCATCAAACGTGGTCCAGTTTCTGTGGTTTATAGTTTTGTGCGCAGTATCACAATTCCAATATAATAGCTTAGATGCAATTCCCCCCTCCGTTTTTTTTCCACAAACTATATCATCCATTTTTTCTTGGCCTTTTGTCACAAATAAATACACTATATTGTGAAAAGTATTGGTACGCCTGCCTTTACACACAAATTAATGGCATCCCAGTCTTAGTCCGTAGGGTTCAATATTGAGTTGGCCCACCCTTTGCAGCAATAACAGCTTCAACTCTTCTAGGAAGGATGTCCACAAAGTTTAGGAGTGTGTCTATGGGAATATTTGACTATTCTTCCAGAAGCGTGTGTGTGAGGTCAGGCACTGAAGTTGGATGAGAAGGCCTGGCTCGCAGTATCCACTCTAATTCATCCCAAAGGTGGTCTATCGGGTTGATATACAGGCCAGTTAAGTTCCTCACCTCAAACTCACTCATTCATGTCTTTATTGACCTTGCTTTGAGCCTGATCCAATCCAGCGTTGTGCATGAGGGCATTGTCTCTAGCCGATGTCGCTCTCCTCATTGGATAGATTGATAGCAGCAGGAGTCATTTGCTCCCGCCACTGTCAATTAAATCCAGTGACGCAGGGGGTGGGGCCGAGTCCCTCTGTCTGTGTCAGTGGACACAGCAGTGTGACTTGGGAGGTGAGTGAGCCCCCAGGTCCAGTAGCTTTCAGTGGGTGTATCCGATGAGGACGAGGGGCCTGGAATGCCAGCGGGGCACCGCAGAAGAAGAGGATCGGGCCTGCTCTGTGCAAAACAATTGCACAGAGCAGGTAAGTATAGACATGTTTGTTATTTTTATTTAAAAAAAAGAAAGTTTACAGCCCCTTCAAGTCAGCACAAACATCAAAAATATATACACCTCCTTTGGACCAGAGCAATCTCTACATTTGTACTGTGGGCCTGTTTATTGGAAAATAACTTTGACATTAAATACTGATGTCAGTCAGATCCTGTGAGGAGAGAACAAGGGCCGAGCTGCGCTGTGTGTGTCTATTGACACACACAGCCTGGCTTGGAAGCACACATGTACTGTTGCCCCCTATAGCACACAACTTGCTATGGAGCACCCACAGGAAGAAAGAGCAGAGAGCACAGTCATTTTTCTTTCGTTTTTGCATGGTTCCACCTATTTTAGGACAGGACACCTTTAATTTATTGGTGATGAATTACTAAATAAGCTTGTTTCAGTTTAAGTAAGCTACATTTAATTGTAAGAATGTAGATGCTTTTATTTATCTTGCAGCTGTCAATTTCACAAAGATGTGAAGCAAATGTGTATCTGTGCTTGGAATTTTTGTTAAGACATTGCTATTTATTTTATCTTTTGGACAAGGTTATTTCAGCAGACACTTGTTAAAAAGAAGTATTATGTAACAGTTCCTTGGGCAATCTAATTTACGTTTTTTTATGGCGGTGAGTGACAGTATAATTATATTGTGGTCCTTCCGCTGCATTTATAAAGGTTGTTAAAATAACACTGATTGAAATGCACATTAGAAAGAGATTATTACTGTGCACCCATAGGCAGAACTAAAGCACTCTACTAAATCATGGATTAGTAACTGCACAGTTAGTTTATGCTTTGCTTACAAAAGAAACAGGAAAAAAATAAGAAAAGATAGTTATGAGGCACTCAGTTGCAGGCAACACAGGCTGCCTATATAATCTTACTTTACTGAAGTTTATGTTTAGAACAGGTTATAAATCTGTGGGCTGGGGCTCCCAAGGAGCAAAGGGAATACATGGAGGTATACGGTGCTTCCCATAAAATGATAGCAGTTGATGTCTCATTGAACCAAATCAAAACAAACTGAGTTTAGCGCTCAATCTCAAAAGAATAGAAATAAACCACAGCCGCACTCAGGAAAACACTTAGACTCCTTTCACACTGAGGCAGTTTTCAGGCGGTTTAGCAGGGGCGGCCCATCCATTATGGGCGCAGGAGCACCGCCTCCCCTATCCCTCCGCCCGCCTCTCCCATCCATGCACCCGGCCCCTTTTCGGGTCACATGGATGCATGAATTACTATTGCAGCAGTGGGCGGGAGTGTTTTACTGAAGCAACTATTAGAGCCTGAGGCTCTAATATGGCTTCAGAATAGAGTGAGCTGTGAGCGCTGACAAAACACTCACAGCCCACTCAGGACCTCCTCCCGGCCTATTGGACGCCTAGGAGCCATGATGGAAGCTGGAACCACTGCACACTACCTGCCTAGATTGGGTAAGTGCAGTGGTAGAATGGGGGGAGAGGTACTGCTCGAGGGGGTGGTAAGGTGCTGTCTGGGGGGGGTGTTTGCCTCCCCCCCAAAAAAAGCCAGCCGCCACTGCATTTTAGTGCTAGAAATAGCACCTGTAAAGCCCTTGAAACTGCCTCTCATGCCGCCTGAGTGTGAAAGCCTGAGTGCTTTCACACTGGGGTGGTGCGCTTGTGGGATGGTGAAAAAAAAAGTCCTGCAAGCAGCACCTTTGGGGCGCCCCTGCCCATTGGAATGAATGGGCACCGGTTCCGCAGCGCAACACGGGTGCTTTTAATCCTTTCTTAACTCCTTCTTGGGGGTTAAAAGTGCCCGGCTAGCGGCCGAAAAGCGTCGCTTAAACAGCGGTAAAGCACTGCTAAAATGAGCGGCGCTTTACTGCTAATGCAGCCGTGAGCTCAGTGTGAAAGGAGTCTTAGGCTGGGTTCACACTATCCAACAAAAAAAACGCTCCAACTTTGATCCTACTTTGCTGTGCGATTTACGGTCCTACATAGGGTCAAAGTCGGACTGTTTTTCTGTCAACAGGGATCCGACTTTGATCCTGACAATGCCAGGCACCTTGTACTTGTATTTTGAAGGGGAACTCCACACCAAATTTAATAAAAAAAATGGCATGGGGTCCCCCTGCAGGAGCATACCAGGCCCTTTGGTCTGATATGGATTTTAAGGGAAACCCCCACGCCGAAAAAACTGCGTGGGGTCCCCCCTAAAATCCATACCAGACACTTATCCGAGCATGCAGGCCAGGAAAAGGGGGATGATAAGTCCCCGCCCACAGAGTCCAACAACCACCGGCAAGGGTTGTCGGGAAGAGACCCTTGTCCTCATCAACATGGGGACAAGGTGCTTTGGGGTGGTCGGCGCAGAGCCCCCCCTGCCCCAAAGCACCCATACTCCCCATGTTGAGGACACGCGGCCTGGTATGGTCCAGGAGGGGGGGCGCGCTTGCTCGTCCCCAGCCCCCTTTCTGGTCTGCCAGGCTGCATGCTCGGATAAGGGTCTGGTATGGATTTTGGTTGGGACCCCATGCCATTTTTTCAGCGTGGGGGTTCCCCTTAAAATCCATACCAGACCAAAGGGCCTGGTATGCTCCTGGAGGGGGACCCCATGCTATTTTTGTAAAAAATTTGGCGTGGAGTTCCCCTTCAAGATCCCCAGAGCATAAGTCGCATTCCAAAGTCGGATCAGTGAAGACACTGATCCGACTTCAATGCCTCTTAATAGATTAAAGTAGTACAGGAACCTTTTTCAATGTCGGTCTGACTTTGAAAAACACAAGTTGGACCAGTTAAGATGGCTCTCATAGGGAATCATTGTTTTTGTAACGTAATGCGACTTGTGCTCCTGTCGGCCCGAGAATCGGACTAGTGTGAACCCAGCCTTAATATCAGTGTGTGACAAATAGAAACATAAAAAAAATGTTGCGCTGTGTTATTTATGTGAATTTATAAATCATACAATGTACACAAATGATAATAATGTTTCAAACAAATGTCCCTTCAATATGTGCATAAGAAGGTAACACCACTATTGTATAGGTGTCCTAAATATGTGATCTTGTTTAAATCAATACAAAAGTCCACCACCAAATATGAAAATGTCCAAAATAATTTGGCAAGAGGCTATTGCAGCTGGTGGTGGTTCATTCACTTGGCTAGACATCCATATCCACGAGTGGAAGCATATGGCATAATTTGGAGTGGTGAAGGAATTTGCACAATTTCATCTTTGGTGGTGGACTTTTGTATTGATTTAAACAAGATCGCTTATTTAGGACACCTATACAATAGTGGTGTTACCCTCGTATGCACATATTAAAGGGACATTTGTTGTATTATCATTTGTGTGCATTGTATGATTTATTAATTAATATAAAGGACACAGCACATTTTTTGTTACAGTTCTAACTGTCTCATTGGATATCATTTTCAAAGTTTAGAATGCTTTATAATTAATATTAAGAATTGAAATGATTAATGTGTTGGTCCACATACAGTGGGTATAGAAAATAATGTGTTGCTTTGCAGCCTGAAATGAACACTGTGACAGAGGGAGGCTCTGTCACTATAAGGCCTCATACACATGGGCATATAAAAAAAAATAAGCAAAACATTGTCAACGTCAGGGAAAAATCAGCGTTTTTTTGGGCGTTTTGCATCAGCGTTAATGCGCGTTGGCGTCAATAGCAGTTTTTTTTTAAAAAAACATTTCTCTGCTATTTTTTAACCTGAAAACGCCGGCGTCAAAAACGCCAGTTAACATCGGTACAGCGTTAGTGAGCGTTTTGCTGCGTCAGCGTCAAAAACGCCAAAACGTTACAGCCTCCGAATGCACTGGCCGTGGGTTCTACTTTCAGCTCACTAACGCCGACGCCATCTACAGCTCAAAAACGTTGGCGTTTTTAAGGGGCCATTAAATAATATGGAGAGCTGTAAAAAAAAACGCTAAAAAAGGGTGGCTGTAAAAAACGCCCGTGTGTACGAGTCCTAAGTATATAGGAAAAGGTGACCCAGGAGTCTCATTAAGGGTTAATACGAGGTTCAGAACCAGCATTTCTGAGTTTTTGGCTTTCTCCAGATTCTGTAGTTCTGAATCAGAACATTCAATCCTGGGTCCAGGTTTTCTACACGCCTGCAACTTGGCTCACTACACAGGCGTCCAGGGTCATTATATAATCAGGTCTGGGAATTGCTCAGTGCTCCCAGTTTGGAGATGGCTTCCAGTTTGGAGACAACTCCCAGTGTGGGAGACAGAAGGTGGGCCATGCAGCAGGGTGCTGCGACTGAAGGTTAGTGAGCCAAGTGTTCCATGAGAGCTGGGTGACAACATCAAAAGGGCTGGTAAGAGGAGCAGCAGTGCTGCCAACACGTGAGCCAGGTGGCTTGATATTTTCGTTTAAGCATGATTATGTGGAAGACACCCCTGCATGGGCAACTGATATACAAGTGAACTTTTCATGTATTCAATAAAAGCGGGCTGCCACGCAGCGCAACTCATTGTAAATGCACCTGCTGCTTGAGTTTAATCACCCCAATCTCACAAAACATACACAGTTTTGGTTTTATCCAGCTGTATTTATTCAGTCCAACATATAACATCCAAGTGAAAGCTATAACACCAACATGTCAGACAAAAAAATCAAAAACAGAATCACTGAGTTGGAAAAAAGATCACCCCCTCCTAAAAATTACTTGTAAACTCAATCAGATGTAGCGAATCATCTTCTCAATGGCACACAAAGCCATTTGACTTTAAACGTTGATCAGCTGTGGTCATTTGGACTAGCTCAGCATGAAAATAGCTTTCCCGAAGCATTTCAGTCCCTGATAGTGCAACTGAAGCAAACAATCAACTATGGGTGACAAGGCATTGTAACCAGGATCTCCGGGATAAAGTTGTGGACAGGCACAGGTCAGGAGATGAATACAAATATTTTTTTAAAGGCTATGTCAATGGCCTAAAAGTGGAAGGTATTTGGTACAACACAGACCCTCTCTGGAACAGGACTTTGCTCCAAACTGAATGAAAGAGCCAGAAGTAAACTGGTCAGAGAGGTTACCAAGAGGCCTACAGCAACTCTGAAGCAGTTTCAGGAATTTATATCAAAGAGTGGTCATTGTGTTCATGTGACAACAATATCACAAATTCTCCACGAATATGGCTTGCATGGGAGGGTTGCAAGAAAAAAGGCACTCCTCAAGAAAGGCCACATGCAGTCACCACTGGGATTTGCCAAAGCGCACCATGAAGATTCTGAGGCCACATGGAAAAAGGTGTTATGGTTGAATGAGACTAAAATGTAATTATTTGGCTCAATGCCAAAAACAATATGTCTGGTGAAAATCCAATACAGCTCACCATCCAAATAACAAAATGCCAACAATAAAGCATGGAGGTGGTAATATCCTGTTATAGAGGTGATTTTCTGCTGCAGGGACCGGAGCACTTGTCAGGATAGAAGGAAAAATGGATGGGGAAAAACACCATCAAATTCTTGAGGAAAATCTGCTGCCCTCTGCCAGAAGGTTGTCAATGGGAAGAAGGTTTAATTTCCAACCTGACCTAAAGTACACAGGAAAAATGACCACACAGTGGTTGAAGGAGAAAAGGGTGAATGTCCTTGCATGGCCTAGTCAGAGCCCAGACCTATACCCCACTGAAAATCTGTGAAAGACTGCAGTCCACAAGCAGTCACCATCTAATTTAACTCACTGAACTTGAGTAGCTCTGCTAAGAAGAGTGGGCAAATATTGCAAAGTCTAGATGTGCAGGTAGTAGAGACATCCCAACAGACTAAAGGCTGTAATCAAAACAAAAGCTGGTCCAATAAAATACTGACACAAGGGGGTGATCCTTTATCCGACTCTGTGCTCCTGTCTTTGATTTTTTTTAAAAAACAATTTCTGGCATGTTGGTGTTATATCCTTTACTTTGATGTTACAAGTTGCACTGGGTAAATACGCTTGGATAAAACAAAAACTGTGTCTGTTTTCATTTTAGGCTGCAAAGCAACAAAATGTGGTTATTTTAAAGGGGGGGGGGGTGATGCTTTATATAGCCATTGTAAGGTGGCATTTCAGAATCACACCATGTTGTGATTAACATGCCTTGACATAAGTTAAATGCACTTCAGTTGACTTGTGTTGGCATTTTTTAATGCACTTGTGTTATGATGGGTCTTATTGCATTGCAGATCATTGTGCTGTGTTTAAATGCAACATGTTCCAGTAAATTAATGTCCTGCATTGGTGTGAACTGGGCCTATTGGACACAATGGATTTCAGCTTGTCATTGTGTTTGACCTGGGGTAAGCAACACAGCCCAATGGATGTGGCATGACTAGGTCCTTTAGGTGGAGCCTGATTGTTAAATCAGCCCCTGGTTTCATATACATATTAGCTACTCCATTAATGAGGCCTCCCTGCTATAATTCCTAACTCTCTATAAAATGATTGAAAAATCCCACACGAACAGTTGAAAGCCATCATAATGGCCGCAGTGGGTGTGAAAACCCAAGAATTTGAGTTCAAATATCTCAGCTTGGTTTATGTAAAACATCTTTTATTCAATTTGAATGGAGTGAGGAAAGGCCGACCGCCCGGCAAGAATTGACGGCGGCAACTTGGCTCGATATCGCAAACCAGCGGCGGTCGCAAGATTGCGGATCATGGGTGCGCGCGTGTAGAGGGGGAGCGGGTAGGGCGCACTCAATGTCCGCCATCTACCCGAAATCGCTCCCCGCAGTGACAGAATGGGGATCCATGTGTGTAAATAACGGTTCTGACAGGGGAGAAGGAGTGTGATCGCATGTTCCCTGTATATGGGAGCGGCGGTCACTCTCCTCCCCCACTCAGCCCAGCCCCCATACAATTAGAAACACTATCCTGGTAACACACTTAACCCTTTGATTGCCCCCTAGTGTTAACTCCTTCCCTCCTAGTGACATTTACACAGTAATCAGTGCATTTTCATCTCTGTATAAATGTCAGTGGTCCCAAAAAAGTGTCTGACATGTCTGCCGCAATGTGGCAGTCCTGCTAAAACCACAGATAGCCGCCATTGCTAGTAAAAAATAAATAAAAACCCCATAAATTAACTCTCTTGTCCGTAAACGCAGCAACTTTTGCACAAACCAATCAGTATACGCTGATTGCCATTTTTTACTAAAAATATGAGGAAGAATATATATCGACCAAAACTGATGAATAAATTTGTTTTTTTATATTTTTTTGGATATGTATTTTAGCAAAAAGCAAGAAAAATTGTCACTCTTTGTTTATAGCCGTGATCAAAAGTGACGCAGAGGTGATCAAATATCACCAAAAGAAAGCTCTATTTGTGGGAAAAAAAGGATGTCAATTTAGTTTGGGTACAACGTCGCTCGACCGCGCAATTGCCAGTTAAAGCGACGCAGTGAAGAATCTCAAAAAGTGCTCTGGTCCTAAAGGGGGAAATCCTTCCAGGGCTGAAGTAGTTAATTGCTTTTTGTACCCCCACTGAGGAGGTTCACCCAGTCTTTTAAATCGAAAATGGAGAGAGAGGTTTGGGACTTTGAGTGAAGCAGTGCCCATAGGGGGTCACCGCCTCCATCCCTATCATTTTATATACAAACAAGGGTGGGACTTTGAATGAAGTGTGTGCTTGCAACGTACGTAATTAAAATATTTTATTGTGCATGTGGTTAACATATGGGTATACAAATAGATAGATATTCATTATTGTACGGCATATCAACCGTAGCTATACATATTAAACATAGTATCAGAGTACAAAATAGATCACCACATGCACAAATAAGTATAAAGATGGATATTTTGGCCAGATGATGGTAGTCCCTATCAGCCTAGGGCTGCAAGAATGACATAATTGAATGTAATAACAACCAACGGTAAACATATGGACTAGTAAAACCAATTAAGGTGAGTATACATTGCATCTATATCTCTGCATCAATATCTCGACGCGTTTCGCGAGC
>BLSH010428124.1:601541-618943 GCA_018402905.1 Glandirana rugosa | reverse complement strand
TTCGATACGACTTTTTGTGTGACATTCAACTCCAGATCTTTCAGTTCTTACGTCGTTAATAATCGGCTTGATTACAATTTGTTCGGTTGTTAAATTACACATAAAAATTCTAAACCTCTTTCAGTCCCAACCTTAACCTTTCTAAGGAGAAGTACATGAAAAGGTTTCGGAGTCGTCCTTCGGTTTCTTTTAGAGAAGGTTCACTTTTTTTTTTTAGTGGAGAAACTGGTGACAGTGGGCTTATACACAGGATTAACTTTCAGAAGAGATAAAAACAAGGTCATGTTGTTGACATTGTAAAAGCTAAATTATATGTTTTATGCCGTACAATAATGAATATCTATCTATTTGTATACCCATATGTTAACCACATGCACAATAAAATATTTTAATTACGTACGTTGCAAGCACACACTTCATTCAAAGTCCCACCCTTGTTTGTATATTAAATCGAAAATGTTACAGTTGTTGTACTGGAACAAAAATAGAGAAGACTTTCAATTAGGACACATATTCGGGTGACAGTGGTCAAAGAGGTGATTTTTTTTTTTCACTTGGAAGAGATTTTCTTTGGCTTCCTGCTGAGGCTTTGGAAAAGTACATGAAGAGGAATCTTTCCAATTCCAACCCTGACTTTCTCCAAATCTTAAAAATACACATTAAATTGTTGGCTTGTTTAACATTAGTTCGGCTAATAATTGCTGCATTCTTGACTTTCTAGACCTCAACTTACAGTGTGTTTTTCAGCATAGCTTTATCATAATTCATAATACCTACAGCAAACACTACCTTTTACTCCAAAAATGTACCTGGGTTTGAATGCTTAAGACCTCTGACCGCAGACGTTGGATCTGACTGTTGAGCTGGGTAATCTGGCTGCGGCTGTTTTCCAACTCAGTTTCATAGCGGCCAGCTTGGAGGACTCCTTGCTGTAACTAAATGAAAGGAACACAATGGTGATGTTTCATTGTTATCAAGTACAACACGACCTCTCTATAGATTGATCAGTATTACTTTCTGTTTAACTAATGTCTATTTCTCAAAGGCACAATAATTTACATAAAGCTCATCTCGGCACTGCAGTATGCATTATCAATCTATGAACTCTATGACCTGTCAATCATTATGTGCAATGGTAAGACTTCTGATGTATCACAAAGGCGATGATGTCAATTCTCTGGTGATTTTGTTACACAGTCTTTTGAGTTTATTTCTTGCACATCTTATTATAATTTTTTTAGTCAACAATTAAAGTGCCAGAAAGGGCTACAGGCCTTATCATGTTTTTTTTTTCCTGTCAATACTTTTTTATAGGGTAACAAGGGTACATGCCATATATTGATTACATGGGAGCACATTGAATACAATTCTTGAGAGAGAAACAGACACGATATGCATATTAACATAGAATAGCGTGGTTAACACTAGGACAGTAATACTGTAATGGTCGCCCAGATATCTAACATATATAGTAGCAAATGGTTGTTTAGCATCCCTCCATAGGTATGGCGGGTAGATGGCAATTAGAGCTGTAACCCTGGACACCCCGGGTGGGATCTGAGCTGTGTCTGGGGGAGAGTATCCGGTAATAAACAAGATTTTAACTAGGTCATGCAAGGAATTGGGGGATGATGACAACCAAGCTCATGAGCTGGGCTCACCATTACAAAGAGGGCAGCATTACCAAGGCAGTTGGCATGGTAAGCTAAACCAGGTAACAAGTAGGGAGAGAAAGAGAAGAAAGGGAAAGCGGGGCAAGGGTGTATCATTATTATTTTTTTTTTTCTTTGTCCCTGCTGAAAAGATTCACTATCTCTTTTTGTCCAGGTGCTTATTTTAGAAAATTAACAAATCTTCCAATCAAAATACATATTCCTATGAAAAACCTCTTAAAGGGATTTCACCTCACTTTGTAGAGATTTTTCTCACTTCCTCTTGCATCTTTAGGACAGAAAGGAAACGGAAATCTCTCCAATGGGAATAATTAACTGACGGGGTTTACTTAACTATTTTACGTAAGTGGATTTACCCCTAACCCCTTTATTTAGTTATTTAGATATACATGATAGTTTTTCACATGGAAAAGTAATTACAGGTTCAAAAATAAATTGATGTTTGGCGTCTTTCATCCAAACTTTGCCCGTAGAAACCCAACACTCTATAGTGCAATGCTTCCAATATACTAAATGGAATCAAGTCAGACTTTTCACCTCCCATGTAAAACTGAATTGCATAGGGGGCATGGCCGGATGTAGAGCTGTGGAGACGCTTGGGGATTGAGCTCCTAAGATCCTGCTCCTGATACACCCATCCTTACAGTCATTGGCAGGCCCTGCTCACACAGAATCTCTCCTGTGACATCTCTGAGCCTGCAGTGAATGTGACCATGCCATCAAAAACCCCTTCAGTTTTTATTGGTAGCTGTAATTTCTCCCTACGTTTGATATCTGGGACACCAGGAGGAGAAATAACAAAAACAGGAGTCACCAGGAAAGAGTCTCATTCAACAAAACCTAAAGCCAGCCATACATTGGTCAAAATTTGTTCGGTTCACTAGGGACCATCTGAATTTCAATCCATATAGCAGGCTGATTGTACTGATTAAAGTTGATCCATGGTCCACCAGCCTGTCAAATTTTTGGCATGTAATTGCTGCTGGCGGCCATAGCTGCCAGCAGTAATCATTGTGTTCTCCCAGCCGGGATGGCTCCCTACACCTCTTTTCCGGAAGAACGCAATAGCACAGCGGGAGGCATTCCCCCCTCAAAACTGATTGCATTGAAGCGGGAATTGAATGATTTTCTCAGGTGGAAGATTTTCTGTACCACTGAACAAAGCCTCTAACCCCTCTCCAGTCTGTCCTATTTTTTTTTTTTTAACAAGTAACCATACTCTTGCACAGTTACTGTAAATAACTAAATAACCCCCCTTTCCTCTGATTCAAAATCTTATACTTTGTCCATGGCAAGCCACAATGGTACTGCAGCAAACTCTGCCAGCAGGCTGTGTAATTATAATGTGCATGCCAATGTATTCCTATAGAGAGGTGGTCTAGCATACATTCCAACAATAGTAAGCCTTCATGCACGCAGGACGTTAAAAAAAAAAAAAAAATCCTAAAAATGTCAGTAGCTTATCAGTGATTTTTTTTTTCAGCTTTTACCAGCATTATATTACCACCATTTTTGCAAGTTTTTTCGTGTTTTTAAAGGGCCAGTGTTTTTTTTTTTTTTTTCCTCAATTGATCTAAAACGTCCAAAAACGTTGGGGATCTGCGTGTTTGAACGTTTTTACAGCTGAAAAACGTCTCCCAGAACCCTCTGGTCTTGGGTTATTTTACAGCTCAAAAACATCACTACTAAAAACAGTTGATAACAGCCTATGTGTGCATGAACACATAGGATAACATGATGGAGGGTTTATTGACTGTAGAAATAAACTTCTGCAGCTGAAAACAGCTGCTGTAAAACAGTCAAAAAATGTCCTGTGTGCATGAGGCCTAAAACTTTCCTTAGGAATGAATGGGATTTTTCTGTGAAATGTGCAAATAAATAGGGGACTGGCTAGGAGAGTTTGCATCATCATTAGTTGCCCGATGGCCCAAAAGATAGCAGATGCTAGTTGCAGATGAAACATTAGACATAGAGATATGGCTGCAGAACAGCGGCAGAAGCACGTAGCTGTCTTTTCTGGGTGAGGGCAAAACTTTGAGGTAAGTTTACCATTATGTACAAGTATGCCGTGCATACTTGAGCATTAAAAAATGGCTCCACTCCCTCTCAGTTCCGCTTTAACAACTGTCAGAAAAAATACTAAAATATATCATACAAAACACAGATATGAAATATTTAATTGCTTATATTTCCTAATAAATTTTCCTTAAAAAAGAGAAAAATGCATTTCATCAATAGACTGTATGGTATTAAGTATGGCAGTGATAATACTGGCAACAACCTTGGGAAGTTATTAATAAAAGAATGATAATATCTTATTGCGTATGTGACTATTTGCAGGTAGAGACGATAACTTCTGCCTATTTTATTATTATTGTTTGAGAATATTTATTAATGTGTAATACACTATTGCTTAAGAATTTAATATAACATGGGACATAATTGAATTTTACAATAATTCAATACAAATGCAGTGACTGTTATATACAGTATCTCACAAAAGTGATTACACCCCTCACATTTTTGTAAATATTTTATTATATCTTTTCATGTGACGACACTGAAGAAATGACACTTTGCTACAATGTAAAGTAGTGAGTGTACAGCTTGTATAACAGTGTAAATTTGCTGTCCCCTCAAAAATTCAACACACTGCCATTGATGTCTAAACCGCTGGCAACAAAAGTGAGTACACCTCTAAAGGCCTGTACACACGGTCCAATTATCGGTCAAAATTTTTCGTACTACAGCTTGTCCTCTGATAATCTGACCGTTAGTATGCTCCATTCGACAGCCGATTTTCATTTATCTTCCAACAAATACACCATGCGCCGGGTGTATTCACTTTTGTGAGATACTGTATTTATATATCTACCTTTTTTTGTGACAGAGCCCTTGCTTCTTCTCGACTTTTT
This sequence comes from Glandirana rugosa, assembly GCA_018402905.1. Lineage (NCBI taxonomy): Eukaryota > Metazoa > Chordata > Amphibia > Anura > Ranidae > Glandirana > Glandirana rugosa. Next base: position 614,355 of record BLSH010428124.1, on the reverse strand, counting down.
GCTGCAATGCTTTCATATCGTTCCTTTATCTCTTGTATTATATTTTCAAATTTCAAAGGACATCTGCTGTCCATGTTCAACTGCACTGATATATCTCCAGACTCCTCCATAACTCCTTTCAGCTCCTAGGACAAAAAGGGACACAATTAGTGGATTCTTAATTTTTGGACAGTGTTGGTTTGACATTCCAACAGTGTATGTGCCATGCTATTGTAGAGGTGTTACCCAAAATAGTTAATATTTGGTAGAGTTAAAAGCAGAATTCCAGGCACCAGTGTTTTAGCCTTCTGGTAATTCCTTAATATACACCTTACCTTTTGTAGGGGAAGTGTATTCCTTGTGTTTGTGTTCATTACTTGAAAAAAATCCTTATTTTATTGCTGACCCCCAAACTGATTAGGAGGATGAACAAAAGCTTTACATTCGCTTTGCTGATTGTCATTAAAAATGCCCAAAGGTTCCAATACTGCTAGATTTCGTGGCATCCAAAGGGGCGCCTCGCCCCCTTACTCTAGCATCCTTTGAATTCTCTTCCAAGGTTGCCACACTCCTAAGGAGCCATGTGTCCACCTTATACAAGACCCAATGTGGATGAGGTTTGGAAATTATCTTAGAGCTAGACGAATGGCAAGAAGTAGCTAATAATCTGGCCAAAGTATCTCTTAACACAATGCTGGTAGAATCAAATTACAAAATGCTGTTAAGGTACATGGTCCCTACCAGAATTGCTAAAATATGCCCACAAGCCTCTTCTTTTTGCTTTAGGTGATGTGGACAACTGGGAACCATGTGCCACATTTGGTGGCAATGCCCCAAAAACACTAGATTCAATGGAGGTGAAAGTCCCCAGAAAACCTGAAATTGCCCTTTTTCAGAAACTAGACATTGAGGCTCCTAAAAACTCTGCAAAAAACATATATCCTACGTTATCATTGCTGCTAGAATTACCATTGTTAGGTGTTGGAACCAGTCGGAGGTCTCATTTGAATACTTTACTCAAAAACTAAACTGGATAATGATTACAATAAACTCTCGTGTACCCACAATAATACCCAATCACAGTTTGAAAAGACCTAGAAGCCTTTGCTGAGGTACCCGGAGAGAGATCTGGGAATCTTGCTCTCATCTTTTCTACTTCCGTCCTTTCTCTAACATTCTTCTTGTCTCCCCCTTGCCCTTCTTCTTTCTTTTGTGCAACCAAGTAAAATGTCTACTTGATGGTAATTTGTTTTTGTTTAGGCACTTGGTGCAAGTAAAACAGCAGGCGAGAATGTTGAATAAGATAGATTAACCTGTTCTTTCCTCTAGCATCCTAGCAACTGTTGAAATGTGTTGATATATGGGTTGGTGGGAGAGGCTCCGCATCTTTGCACCGGGTGGTCCCCGTCAGCATGACACCCATTTTTATGGTCGTTACATCGACGACCTCCTGTTTATTGTATCCAAGGATGCGGTTTTACCTGTGGAGTGGATTGCCTATATGAATGATAATGCTCTCAATCTCAGTTTTACAGCTTGTCACGAAGACATGGTCATTACATTCCTGGACGTCACTCTGACGGCCAGGGGTGGAAGGATCGTGTCAAGCCTATATAGGAAACCTTCGGCGGGCAATTCGCTCCTCCGAGCTGATTCCAGTCACCCAGCACACACACTGAGAGGAATCCCCGTTGGACAGTTTCTCAGACTCAGACGGATATGTACTGATCCGTCTGATTATGAGTATGAGAAGTTGGGCATGCAACAGCATTTTTTGGATAGGGGCTATTCGGCCTTGGTCATACAGAGAGCCATCGATATTGCGGACAGAGTGCCACCTGAGAGATTGCTCTTTGGCTCAAGTAGTACCAGGTGCAAAGCCCCTTTGGCCTATCGATGTCCAGTTTTCTCTATGTCATACAGTTTGGAATTCCATAAAGTCAGAAGCATAATTCTCAAATATGTGCCTATATTACACAACGATTCATTATATGCCCGTATATTATCAGATGGGGTAAAGGTGGTCTCTCGTAGGGCCCAGTCTTTGGGCTCTATTCTTTCTCCTAGCCTCTTTTCCAGCAGCCTCAAAAAGGAACACTGGCTACATTTTAAAGGGACCTTTTGTTGCGGGAAGAGCGGTTGTCCATGTTGCCCGCTATTTCGGAGAGGGGACACCGTTCAGTCCACCTCAAATAGTAAACGTACAAGTGTTGCCAGGTTCATCAACTGCAACACTAGATACGTGGTTTATATTATTACCTGTACACAGTGTCGTGTTCAGTACGTTGGACGAACCACACGGAGGCTACGGGATCGTATGAGTGACCACCTCAGAGACATTGACAAAAACCATGGCACAAATGTTTCCCGGCATTGGAATGAAGAGCACCAAAAGGATGTGTCGGGTTTAACAATTCAGGCAGTGGAAAAAATCGTATCTCCACCGAGAGGGGGTGACAAGTTTAAAATCTTATGTAGGAGGGAGGTGTTTTGGATATTTTTTTTTCGGAACTAGGAGACCTGAGGGGCTCAATTTTGAGTGGGATGTTTCCCACTTTTATGATTAGTTAGGTATTTATATATATATATATATTCCTTTAAGAACTCCTCCGGTCTTCTTGTTCATCCATGACACCTCCAATCTACAAAGTGAGCAATTCGGCCAAGAAATCATGTATGGGGATTGTTTACCTATCTAGGGACTCTGAACTCACGTATAATATTATGAATTTGTATTAAAATAGACATTATGTATATATCTCTATTGGGTAGGGTCCCTAGATAGTTTTTTTTTTTTTTTTAACATGGGAATGTACATGTTTTTGTCTGTTTCCTTGCCATAATATTGACATTATTGTTTTTCATTATTTTTAAGACGACTATTGATTATATATTATACAGGGAGGAGAGAGTGGATGGTTTCTCATCTTTCTCTCCCCCCATCCTAATTATGGATTTTTTCTTTCTTAATTGTTTTTTTATTTTTATTTTCATTCTTATATATATGTGTCTTTATTATTTTTCACAGTTTTTTTATATATATTTATATAGAACTGTTTTTGCTTCTTTACAGTCGGTTTGGTCAAATCTCACAGGGGAGTCTACATTTGTGTTCTTGGAGGTTTTTTCTTTTTCTTTACAAAATTAACACCTGGCCCTCTGTTGGACTTTACCACGCTGCACCTGAAGGAGCGACTGCAAGATCCAGGAAACCAATTATGTTAATGATGATGCATCAGCTGGCAAACTGTGATCTCATTGGATATTTTTGGAAACGACACTTAGAGAAATTGTATATATATGCATTTGTACCTATGCTGTGTTAGTTATGAGTAAGCGCCCTTAGGGGGGTGTGAAACGCATCAGCCTTTAGTCTCCATCCTGTATCGTATGGATTTGTGACCAATAAAGCATTGAAAGGAGTGCGGCCGTCCGGAGCTTTTCTTCCACTATTCAAACTGTTGAAATGTAACTGTATTTCTCATCTCTACCCTAATTAAATGCTTTGTCTCTGCTATATTGTTTACCTAATGAAGGGAATCTGAACGCAAGTGTCTGTCTACTTTTTCCCCCATTGTGGGACTCTGTTCTGTTAAAATAATATTTAATAAAAAAATATTGGAATCTAAAAATGGCCAAAGTTCAGCCTTCTTCAATGCTATTGCTTCCCAGCAAGGCTTGATAAGAGGAGACAAAAAAACTTGTCATTATAGAAGCAGACCTCTCCGTATATACTTTTGTGTGTTTTCTTCAATCATCTGATGTCTCTTTTTCATCACTCTAACCAAGTTTCCATGTTTTATCTACACAGTTCTGTTTCTCCTCAATTATGACCTACTTTGATCTCAAGGAAACATTGCTGCTGTTGCTTTCAGCAGAAGCACCATAGCTAGGGATTATTGGAGACTGGAAGACTGAAGTGAACCAGTGGTTTACCTAGTATAACTTGTACCCAGTGAACATATATATATATATATATATATATATTTTAACACAACTACCCCCCCCCCCAATTTATCAAAATGAATTATAGTAATAATCATGAAACTACATGTCATGCATGCTAGGGGTGGGGATAGAATTGGCCAGTGGAGAGCGGACAGCAGCAGCTGTGAGTACAGTTGCAATTTTATGTGGTGATACTGAACTTAAAGCGGAGTTCCACCCAAAAATGGAAATTCCGCTTTAAGCACTCCTCACCCTCTTACATGCCATATTTGGCATGCCATTTTTTTGGGGGGGGGGAGGGAGTGTGTCCCCAGGTTTCAGGGGGACTTCCTATCCCTCTTCCACCTTCCGCCTCGGGGACGCCTAGGCGACTCCTCCTCTCCTCCTAGGTGGCCCCTCCCTGCTGGCAATCTTCTGGGACACATCACAGGTCCCAGAAGATTGCCTGGCCACTAGGAATGTGCAGCGCGACTCGCGCATGTGCAGTGCGTGCCTGGCCGTGTTGCCAGGCCGGGTGCCCACACTAGGAATGGCGGGCCGTCGGGAGGAGGGGGGGGGGGCGAGCGAGGCTTCGGGCGCAGCCATCGCTGGACCGGGAGACAGGTAAATTACTGTTTATTAAAAGTCAGCAGCTACACTTTTTGTAGCTGGTGACTTTTAATAAATCCAAAAACGTGTGGAACTCCACTTTATGCTGGCTATAGATGGGTAGAATTTCAAACAAAAATTCTTAGGAAAGGATGTTCTAAGAAAGTTTGTTCATTTTTCTAATCATTAGTAAGGTTTTATCAGCATTCATTTTCAACCACAGTGATGAGGAAATTTGAAGGGGCAGGCTGGAAAGTTTTCTTGAATGAACAAATTTCTATTCATTCCAAAATCAAATGTTAAAAGCAAATTAAATCTTTTGAACAACATTTGAATGTTCTCAGAATATTCTGAAAATTTTCGTACCATTTTTCCTAATACTTTTTGGTCAAAATGCTATCCATCTATGGCTAACTTTAGAATATCAATCTGTCCAATGTGCGGAAACACAGGAATGCTATCTCCTAAATAGTTACCAATATTTGAAAATATTCAAGAGGGATGCCTTGAAGGGATCAAGAAGAAAAATGTATGGCACATAGCATGCTTCCTGCCTAACACCTGGAAAACTGGCAAATAATGTGGATTTAACTTGGTATGGTATATAGCTTGTAGTGAGGGAGAAAATAAGCCCCATCATTAGTGTCAGTGGCATGATGGTAATGTTCAACATTGGTGTAAGTGGTCACAATAACCCACCCTTTATTGGTTGTCAGAGGTAGTAAAGTTGAACTTCCTTAGCACTGGTGGCCAGTAGTAGGCTGTAATAATTAGACCCTTCAAGAATTAGTGGTCAGTGGCATGTTCAGGCTGTGATAATAACTGCCCTCCCCATCGCACTTGAGGTCAGTGGCAGGCTGTGACACCCAAGCATTAGTGTTTAGTGGTTTACTCACCTGAGGACATGGTCCTGCATTGCGTAACTATTGGGAAGAGATCACTCCACCTGATAGTTCCAGCTTCTTTAAGTGAGTAGTGCTGGAATGCAGCAAGTGTTACTGCACTCAACACACTGCTGCCACTCTGCATGTCATCGGGGGTTGCACTAGGGCACCTTCTCATCACTTTGTTGCAACTGAAGGAAAAACTGTAAATGTGAGGTTCTTGGCAGGCAGTGAGTCAGTTTTCTGGTATATCGTGACTTATCCTGCTGCTGATAGCCCAGTACTTCTATTGTGGGTAGGGGTGGCACTGGAATACTTTCAGTGTTACCTTCTACCTACTCTACTGAAATATTAATGATGTACTGTATATAAACATGTTAATGTTTTACTTAACACTGTACTTGGCATATTGGGTGTCTGATTCAATGAGATTGGGATCAAAACATGACTAAAATGCCAGATAAATATTTTTGTCACTGTGGCTTAAAAGTAAAAAAAACACATATAGATGGAATAGGATGCTTACATGTGGATGGATAAGGTTACATTAATTTATGTAAAGACTTTTTGGAAAAAATTATTCAGCATGGCATTTATTTGTTGCCTTTTCACCAGAGCAAGAAAAAAGCTGTTTATTGGTATTTAGTTAACTTCTAGTTGTTGCACACAAACACAAGACATGCAGAAAACTAGCTGTGAATCTCATGTGTCCTGTAATTCTACAGCTTTGCCTACTAATTATGGCCCTGTGTGACTAACTAATTTATGGCTAACTCATTTTTTATGGCTATGATTTATAAAGGGCTGTTAGTTATAGACGTGTACATAGACATGAGATAAGTGGAGATACTCTAGAGCACGTGTCAAACACAAGGCCCATGGGTCGAATGCGGCCCACCAGGTTATTTCATGGTGGCCCTTGCACATCTCCAGCAGCTGTGGAACCCCCCCTGCATCTCCACCTCCACCTTGTCTCAGCAGTCAACAGAGAGGAGGACAGAACTCCTCCACCAGATCATGAGCTTCTCCATGCAGCCATGACCAGACTTGATGCTTGTCTTTTTGTCCTCCTCCCCGTCTCAGCAGTAGAAGGCAGAGAGGATGACAGGACTCCTCTTACAGATCCCACGCCTATGTGAGCAGCCGCAGCTTCCCCCTTGTCTCAACATTCAGAAGACTCCCATAGCTGACTCCATCCCTCCTCTGGTCCTCCTCCAGACCCTGCACTTTCTGCTTCCCAGCTCTGCCCCCAGCTTCTTCCCAGCAACAGCAGCACAATGTAAGGGGGAGGGGGGTGCACTGTTATGTAAGGTTTGAGACTCTTGATTTCGGATGGTGGGGAGGCTCTTGACATCTGACGTAAGTGGGAGTGGGGTGCTCTGGACATCTAGTCTTACAGATACGACCCGCCCTATCAAAGCAACTATAATGTTGATGTAGTCAACAATGAAATTGAGTTTTTAGCACCCCTGGTGTAGAGGGGAAGCTTCAATAGAATCCTCAGTGATTTTCTACAGAAAACAACAGAAACGAAAATACAGCCAGGCATATGCAGTATAGCAATGCAAAGTGCAAGAAATCATAGCATACACTCTGATTTTTGTTCACGGCAGAACACAAGACGAGGATAAGGTAAGGTTACAGAGACACAGAATTTAGGAAACATTTCTATTTACCTTCTCATAGACAGTGGTCAGCAGCTCTATAATTCCCTTCAGCTGGCCGTGTTTTACTTCGAGTTCAGTCTTGTCCAAGCTACAAGCATCGACATCCTGTAAAAAAAGAAACGTACGCAGATTATAAAAATCCCCATCTTAAATTAGCCATATTACTGTTTACTATACTACAGAACACTTCACCTTTTATAGGCTTATAGCCAGGTTGGTATTATGCTTTTAGTACATGGCAGTGAGTTTTTTACTTAGATGTCAGAGATTAACACAATAGTATTTTCCATATGATATAATGGAACTTCACATTTGGGTGACTTGGGATGCGTGATCTATTGTTGCCCCATGAAAGAGGCTCTGTAACTGTAATAGCATTTTTAGATCAACCACAGTATATCCCTAGCATTTTTAGTGGCTATTAGGGATGGGCAAATCTGCCCATGTTTGTCTGGTGGGGAGTTTGTCATCTGTCAATTGTGTTGCTGGTTGCTGAAGAAATTTGAGCCATGTTTGGGCAGGCTGAATGCACCCAAGTTGATAGAACAATCAACTTGGGTACAACCAGCCTGCGGGTTACTTTACTGCTAGCAGCTTGTATAGCCACTAGCAATAGTCACTGTCTTCTCTCGACGGGGGCCGCTTCTCCTGTCCCCACCCCCTACCCCATGGAGAGAACACAATGGCTCTGTGGGAGGGATTCCCCTCTCAACACGTGGTTGTAAGAAATAAATTTGCTCTGTCAATGGCCTACTTTACTCAGTTCTGTCCTTTTTTCTAGGCTAATAGGCAATCAATTGCCAAAAAGTGCATGGAGAGCTGGACAATGCCCTGTGGTACATTTAACAAAGCAAAACATAAAAAAACACATACAGCAGAGAAAGGGTCCTTTTAATGCAACTTCGTGAGTGACATGGGGAAAACAATTCCTTTCAATTACATGCTTTGGACCTTTCTCTGAGTTGTATGTGGCTCTGTTTCAAATACTGATTTTTGTATTACCATACTACCATACCTCCATAGACTGCCTGGTTTGTTAGAGAACCTTAATGACCACCCACATCATTAAGGCCAAGGAACACATCAGACAGGTCAGGGATAAAGTTGTGGAGAAGTTTAAAACAGTGTTAGGGTCTAAAAAAATATCCCAAGCTTTGAACATCTCACGGTGCACTGTTCAATCCATCATCTGAAAATGGAAAGAGAATGGCACAACTGAAAACCTACCAAGACATGGTCGTCCACCTAAACTGACAGTCCGGGCAAGGAGAGAATTAATCAAAGAAGCAGCCATGAGGCCCATGGTAACTCTTGAGAAGCTGCAGAGATCCACAGCTCAGGTGGGAGAATCTGTCCACATGACAACTTAGTCGTGCACTCCACAAATCTAGCTTTTATTGAAGAGTGGCAAGAAGAAAGCCATTGTTGAAAGAAAGCCATAAGAAGTCCCATTTGCAGTTTGCGGGAAGCCATGTGGGGGACACAGCAAACATGTGGAAGAATGTGCTTTGGTCAGATGAGACCAAAATTGAACTTTTTGGCCTAAAAGCAAAATGCTATGTGTGGCGGAAAACTAACACTGCACATCACCCTGAACACACCATCCCCACCGTGAAACATGTTGTGGGGATGCTTTTCTTCAGCAGGGACAAGGAAGCTGGTCAGAGTTGATGGGAAGATGGATGGAGCCAAATACAGGGCAATCTTAGAAGAAAAACTGTTAGTCTGCAAAAGACTTGAGACTGGGGCGGAGGTTTAGATCAGGCATCTACAAACTACGGCCCTCCAGCTGTTGTGGAATTAAACATCTCATGAGGAATTGTAAAACTCTGACATTCACAGACATGACAAGACATGATGGGAATTGTAGTTCCTGAACAACTGGAGGGCCATAGTTTGGAGACCCCTGGTTTAGATCAAAGCATATTCATGTGTTAGAATGGCCCAATCAAACTCGAGACCAAAATCCAATTGAGAATCTGGGACAAAACTTGAATATTGCTGTTCACAGACCTTCTCTATCCAATCTGACAGAGCTTGAGCTATTTTGCTTAGAAGAATGCTCAAAAATGTCACTCTCTAGATGTGTAAAGCTGGTAGAGACATCCCCAAAAGGACTTGCAGCTGTAATTGCAGCGATAGATGGTTCTACAAAGTATTCACTGGGGGGCTGAATACAAATGCACCCCACACTTTTCAGATAATTATTTGTAAAAAATTTTGAAAACCATTTATCCTTTTCGTTGCACTTCAAAATTATGTGCCACAATTGTGTTGGCCTATCACATAAAATCCCAATAAAATACATTTACGTTTTTGGGTGCAACATGACAAAATGTGGAAAATTTCAAGGGGTATGAATATTTTTTCAAGGCACTGTATGTGGGGAAGAATATTATGTCTGAAATCTTTAGATTTCACTATAACCCAGTAAAATACTTAAAGTTTGACTTGTCCCTGGGCATAAAAATAAGTATGAGAGGGAGAACATGCACAAGCCCAAAACATCAAACTATGATGATTTTGACATTGGTGTCTTGGTGCCTGAAACAGTCCTTGAAGGCATCAAGTCACTTGTCTATGGGTGGCAAAGCATGCGTAACAACTTAGAGGTAGAAGTGGAAAAGCCTCTCTTGTTGCTCTTAAGGAACTACAGATGATTCTGTCCTCAGGAGGCTCTGTTTTCAGCCTGTGGAGAATGCTCTTGTTTGAAGACTGGGGTAGAAGACTTGGATGGATTTCTTACGACTCTGACTGCTAGCTGCTGGTTAAATGCAGTTAAAGTGTGGTATAGGCCAAATATCCTTTGCAGTAGAAAGGAATCAGGTATTTGCTGGGACGCTCCACGTGAAGTCACATTACTGTTTGCAGTTGTCAGGTGTAGTTCCATTGATAAAAGGACTAGAATGAGGTTGAGGAACTCAGTAGTATATACACCAAAAGAGATAATAATTTAGAGTCACTAGTTACACAGCCCGTGAACTGATGAATGTCAGTATTGTGCATAATCTTGGCATAAGTAGATTTGTGGACACCAACTGAACGTTTAACAGCCAGTAGTAGTTTGAGCAACGCTGTATCTTGGCCTAGGCCGACAAGGCCCAGGCCTAGGGCGGCACTTTGCAGGGGGGCAGCACAAAAAGAGTCCTCGCTGGCTTGCGCTCTTAGTGTAACGCCAGTCTTATGGGGTGGACTGGGATGGGAGGCAAATCGGTCTGGCACCCCCATAAAGCAGCTGGGCAGGGCCGCCATCAGGGGGGACAAGCCATACATATGTAGGGGACCCGGGCATCCGAGGGGCCCAGGCGGCGGACCCCAACAAATGAGTTGTTGTGCTACCCCATAGTCAAACAGGAAGTGTGAGGAAATCTCTGCAAATTAAGGGAATCCACCCCCCCCCCCAAAGTCCTAAGAACTAGTGTCCCCAATGTAAAATTTCAAGGTGGGTCCTAAATAGGAAGGGGTGTGGCCTTGACAGTAAGGGGTGGCTCATTTTTAAATTAGGGTGTGCACGAGTTTAGTCAGGCCTAGGGCAGCACAAAACCTAAATAGACTGCTGAGTTTGAGATGCTATTTCACTGACACTGATGTAATGTGACTCTAAAGTAGACTTGATCGCTTACAGAAAGGCTCATTGTCTAAGTATAAATGAGGAAAGGGTAAGTGGGACTTTAAATGAAGCATATGTAATCATATGCCTCCATCCCTAAATCAGGTAATTGGAGGGGAGTGTTGGGAGAGTGAGGCAAGTGACAGTATCAATGGTATCATGACATGTTTATTATAAAAATATAAACTTAGCACATTGCAATAATTGCATGTGACACATGAATTTCATATATATATTCGGACTTCATTCGCAACTTGGTTCTTCTTGAATTGTTCCCCATTGTGTTGGCGGTTGAGATTTGGGGGCCGGAATTTCGGAATAAGAGGATTCGTTTTAATTGCGACAATTTGGGGGTCGTGCATGCGATTAATACCATTACGGCGTCATCTCCTCCCATTGTGCGTTTGCTACAGCACTTGGTATTGCAATGCTTGACTTTGAATGCTTGTATTTATGCTGTACATGTGCCTGGGGTGACTAATTCTGTCGCCGATGCTCTTTCTCGATTACAGTGGGAGAGATTCCGTCAGTTGGCGCCGGAGGCAGAGCAGATGGGAATTCCGTGCCCCAGTCATCTGTGGAACGTCGCCTTGCCACTGCAGCAGGTTTGATTCAGCAGTCGGTTTGTATTTCCACTTGGAGAGCCTATGAAAGGGTTTGGAGGGAATGGCATGACTTGGTGAGTTCAGTGGGGGGTTGTTTGCAGGAGGAGGATCGGTTACACGTCCTTCTGTATTTCATTGGGAAGAACTGCGAGGAAGGAGTCTCTGTCGCATCATTGAATCGGAAAATGGCAGGATTGGCATTCCTGTTTCAGCTGGCGGGCTGGGTGGATGTTACTAAATCCTTCTTGGTAAAGAAAGCTCTGAGGGGTTACCGGAAAGGGAGGCAGTCGGCGGATTCTCGCCGGCCTGTGTCGTTTGAAATTCTAGGGGTGTTGTTGGAGCATTTGCCTCACGTGTGCACTACGTCTTTTGAGTCAGTCCTCTTTAAGACGGCCTTTGTGCTGGCTTTTTTCGGGGCCTTGCGAATGGGCGAGCTGGGGAGTCCTTCTACGAAATGCGGGGGAGGCTTGGAGGCCTCGGACGTCCTGGTTCAGGGGGACAGGATCTCTTTGCTTATCCGGAAATCCAAAACGGATCAGATGAGCAAGGGGAAGACTATAGAACTCGGAAGGGTGCCACATTCTTCGGCTTGCCCGGTCAAGGCGGTGATCGACTGGTTGAAGATCAGGGACGCTGGGCCGGGACCGTTATTGACACACGCAGATGGTTCGGCGTTGTCGCGGTTCCAGTTTATTGCGGTGTTTAGGAAGTGATTGGCAGCAGCTGGTTTTAATCCAATGGATTTCACTCGCATTCATTTAGGATTGGGGCGGCCACGGAGGCCGCTGGTTGGGGTTTGGGGGAGCGAGTTTTACAGCGCATAGGGCGGTGGGAATCTCAGCGATTCCGTTCCTACGTACGCCCTCATTTGTTATGAGCTTACCTGGGTTGTCCTGTCTGAGTTTTTACATGTTGTGACACACTTTGCCGTTTTATTTGTTTGTCTTGTTAGTGGCTAGTCCACTTGTGTTATTTGTGTTTCTTAATACCACCCTCATTGTGTTTTTCAGATAAAGAATGTTTGGTCTGGATACTTGGCCACTCATATGTGGCTTGGGGAGCAAAGAGGGCTGCGGTGAGACCTGAGGGCAGACAGCTGGGTATCCCTCAGAGCGCAGCCCGGGTGAGGTGGATAGGGGTCCCTGGTATGCTGTGGTCCCGGGTGTTGCCAGAGGTCCACCGATAGTATAGCCACCTGGAGACCGTTGTGGGCCCTGGTGTCGTATGGTCCCTGGGGATAGGTGGAGTGGGCCCGACGCGAGACTCCCTATGGGTCGACAGACGGGAGTCCAGAGTGGCGTCGGGAGAAACGAGGGGTTCGGTGTATACTCACCGGTTCATAGGTCTGGTTTGTAAGAAATAGACTTTTTGTGTTACTCCCACCATAATTCTTTGTGTTTATTGTGTTCACCTGATCGGTGATTGTTCTGTTTGTTTATTTTGCCGTTTCACACAGTGTTGTACATTTTTGAGTCTGTCCTGTTGGGTCCATTCGAGTATTGTTTACTCCCGCATGCATCCTTGCCTTAGCGA
>BLSH010428124.1:571408-586900 GCA_018402905.1 Glandirana rugosa | reverse complement strand
GTAATAACAACTTTTTAGTAGAAGTAGAGGATCAAGATTTCCCTCTCAAAGGTCCACAACGAATCTCCCTGTCTAAGAACAAGTTTTTGGTAACCTATAGGAGTAGGCAATGGTTTTTGAACAAGAATCTGTCCCTCTAAGCAACACCTGGAAACTCTCCCTTTAGAACTAGGAGATGAAGATGATTTTTCAACAATAATGTCACTTACAGCAGCAGCTGGCCCTATAGGAGTAGGCAATGGTTTTGGAACAAGAATCTGTCCCTCTAAGCAGAAGCCTCTACCTAGTGCAGTCAGATCACTCAAAGCAGCAGTATGTGAAATCTCAAATTACTCCCACAATCTGATCGTTGTGTACGATCCCACAATCTGATCGTTGTGTACGAACGTAAGATTGTTGCGTTAGACAGAGTTTAATCTGCAATCTGCAACTCTAAGCAGCAGTATTTGAATTCTCCAATTCCTCCAACAATCTGATAATTGAGCACGATCGTGGCGATCGTTGTTTTATGCAGAGTTTGATCTGCAACTCAAAGCAGCAGTATTTGAAATCTCAAATTCCTCCAACAATCTGATAGTTGAGCACGATCGTAGTGATCGTTGTTTTATGCAGAGTTTGATCTGCAACTCAAAGCAGCGGTATGTGAAATCTCTAATTTCTGCTATCTGTCCTCAGAGCAACAGTAGTAGTAAAGTAATCTATCTCAGGATGCAGGATCAGATCTTAAAATGTCTCTATTCTCTCCCTCACGCTGTCAGCTTTCTCTCCCTACACTAACCCAAGAGCATGTGACTGCAGCACTACGTGACTCCAGCTTATAAAGAGGCTGGGTCACATGATGCACTGGCCAATCACAGCCATGCCATTAGTAGGCATGGCTGTGATGGCTTCTAAGGGCAAACCAGTGAAACGCTTGTTGATTGGCTGCCCTGCAGCTTCTCAACACGTGGAGTAAAATAGCAGAACCCCGGACCGAACCCGAACGTTTTTTGAAATGTCCGGGTCCGGGCCCCGGACACCCGAAAGTTCGGTACGGACCCTAACGTTACAGTCTGGGTTCGCTCAACACTACTTCTGACCAAGATTTTGCTCCCTGGCTTTGTACCTCATTGCCTGCACAGTGCTGACCTCTGCATGTTCCTAGCCTTGATTCTGCTCATGATATGGTGCTGCACTGCTTACCTGTTACTGACTCAAACATGTGTTGTACTTTTGTACATCTAATAACAGTGCTCCTGAGTTCTAGTCACCAAATCTGGCACCCTGACACTTGTGCCATTCTATTGCTCATTCAGTCGCTGTCTTAGTTTCCAAGGGTGCTCAGATGGGAATTGTGCAAAAGGCCACCTTAGTCATCTCAGGTAGATGACACACTACAAAATTATTTGGGTCTAGTTATAACAATTTAACAAGTTTCAGCTCCTTTTATAGGGTTAATAGACCTCTTGGACTAGTTTTAAATGACTTGAGATAATAAACTGGTAACAAAAGATCAGTTTGTGCCAGTTCCTCCCTATGCCCTTATAATTTGGACATTGGTTACTCTGTATACAAGTTTTCTGGTACTCAGACAGCCCATATGCTAGCAGTAACTTGTTAATCAGGTTTTGCAGCATTGTCAGGATTAATACAATAATATTGGCATAATATTGGCAGTGCAATAAGATGACATATCTTTCAAACACTTAGCCATTTATAGATTGCAGCTGTTAGCGCTCAATTTTTTGGGAGGGTATTCTTACTGATACATAATGCTCTTGGGGGGGGAGGGGCACTTTGGTATGTTCACCATGGGCTCTAGATGACATTGTCCCAGCACTGAGCATCAGATATTGTCCAGTAACAACAAGTAAGCCTATACTTTCACTCTAATCAGACCATTTGCTATGAACAGCTCCCCTGACCTTAATAAAAAAAGACATACAGCTCACCTTCTTCTGCACTTCCTCTACCGTCTCATGGCACACAACACAGAGACATTCATCCTCTTATAATACATTATTGCACAATGTCATAACTTCTTTTATTAGAAGCTACAACTGAGATCCTAGCAGGCTGAAACATTGTAGCAGGTTGTCCTGTATGTTTCTATGCTGATCTAATAAAAGTTTTGAATGAGCCGATGGATGCTGGATACTCACGTTATAACAAAACATTTATTAGATACTTAACATCACTCTTACCTTCTTCAGTCCCACAAATGCATATTCCATGTCTGTTCGTGTATTAAACTCATCTTCATACCTAGGGAAGACAGATAGAAAATATGAGATATATACAGGCTAGTTGCCTTATGGTGATATATTGGGGGATTAGGGATTAAAGGGGTTGTAAACCCTCTGGGTTTTTCACCTTAATGCATTCTAGTCCTGCTGTCTGTGTCAATGGACCCAGCAGCAGGACTCTGGAGCGTGCCCGCATGAGTGTCCCCAGGGAAGCGCTTCCCCGTGGAGGCACTTGATGTGGGGAGGAGCTAGGAGTGCCGCAGAGGGGCCCCAGAAGAGGAGGATTGGCCCACTCTGTGCACAGAGGAGGTAAGTATAACATTTTTGTTATTAAAAAAAATAGCAAAGCTTTACAATGAATTTAACTTAATTTTGGGCTATATAAAGTAGAATGTAAGACTGGCACACTTTTTGGTGTTGTAGCTATTCCTGGTGGACGCAGATGAAAAAGTGGGGATGTTCCGGATAATGTAATGATATCTGCAACATGTCAGCTGTTATGGCTTGTTTTACTGAAAGGTTCTGCTGCAGCCTCTGTTCTGACACAACTGGCATCCTTTAGTTCATTATTATTATTATACAGGATGTATATGGCCTCAACATTTTGTGCAACGCTTTACAACACGAGGGCAGACAGTACAGTTACAATACAATTCAATACATGGAGCATAATTGCTTTTATGAAGAGAGAACTGACCATTGGACTTTTTGAACTGCTTGCAAATTTTTTGGTTGTCTATTTTTCCCTACTGTGCAGATATGTAAAAATATCTCCCTTGGCTTTTTATACAATACTTGCCCACCAATTTTACTTAATGTGCACTGAATAGTGGATGTGTTAATACTGTATGAGAGGAGAATCTATATTTATTTGCATGTGGTTGGAAAGATGGTTCTAAATAGAACATTCAAAAGTCCTTTTGATGGAACCATTCATATCCAAGAAACTAAAATGGAATTATATTAAATGCTGGCAAGCAAGCTATTATTGATTTAGCAGCTCTTCTGCAATAAAAGCATCAAAAGCAATGGTCTTCTGCATGTTCACTGAGCCATGCATGTGCAGAATGTACTCTTGATATGCCTTAGTGTTGAGATAAGTCAGCTCTGTGCCATGTTTGACTGTTACCACATCTAGGGACTATCTATCAAGGTAGCCAAAGATGCCAAACCCAGAAGACAACCAGGTGAAGATGGAAGTGTTAACAAGGGGGCTCAGGTTGTTTAGCTCCACTATAATCTGATGTTATCTTGCATGCTGCTTAAAAACAAAATTCAAGGCAACCTTAACGGGCAGGTTCCAGCCTCTCTAACAGAAGCCTGCCAACTCTATGAAAGGCTGGCAGTTGATGTTTCTGGACAGGGCTGGATAGTGCACTGAGCAGTATGTACGTTTAGGGTAGTATGCACCCAGGAATGATTACCTAGATTTCAGGTAGACTGCCAGTGTGCATGGGGTTTTAGGGTGGTTAGACAGTTACTTGTAAACCACTTTTACCCAGCAAACAACAAAGCTGGGCCTATATTAGTAGGATTTAATTTGAACACTCACAGAAATTCTTAACCGTCAGAGCAATCAATGTTGCTCTCAGTGGGTCAACTAAATTCATAGTTCATAGTTAACTCATAGTTAAATCATAGTTAACTCAATTAATTTTGTGTCTAGAACATGCATCTTACAACATGTATGATTTCATTTCTAATAAAATGTTTCCATTGTGCTCCTTTGTATTTTCTTGTCATTACAGCCAAAATCAACCATTGATTTAGCCCCACTATCCATTAGAAAATTGACCAAAGATTCTGAAAACCAAAAAAAAATTGAACAAATTTTTACGAGTGTGTGGCTAGCTTTATAGTAGCCATACATTTTTGGCTCACTTGGAGGAGGTTCTCTGTCTATAGAAATCCCTGGGGACAAAGTTGGCTGTTTCTAGGACATCAATCAAATGGATAGGTTGTAAAACTAGGCTGAAAACACTGATACCTTAAGCAGCAGAGAAGGTTTTCAACCTAACGGAGTAAAGTAGCTGCATAATCCCCTTATGTATAAGTGTCAGCACCTTTTGTAAACCTTTAAAAAACTCAGCAATAGAATACTTATTTTTGGTTTTAGGTGCACAGCATGGGAGCCTAGTGGTAGCATGAAGGTCTCTATATAAACACAGCTGATGCGTGGTGACGTTAGAGGCTCCACCCCGCCGAGGAAGGCAATCCTGCCGTAACGCGTACGGGGAAGGAACCGATCAGAACGTCACCCGCTGCCGCTGTGAGGAGCGAAGGAGCGAGATTAAGAGCAGGGAGACTTCCTGGTGATTTCCCCTGAAAGCATGAGTTTTTATCAAGGATGATGTGAGTAGACTGTGTATAATAAAAACTTTTTATACGTTCAAAACGGTCTGCACTTAGTCTATCTCCCCTCTCATATATATGCTACCATCTGACCGCCGGATTTGTGATGAGCTGTGCGGAGTGGAAGTATTAAGATAAGGAGATCTGGACGGGATCTGTCACTACAATTGCAATGCGAGTTTGACCCTCTAGTGAAACTGGGGTCAAACTGGGAGGTGAGCGCAGTAGTTGTTGGTGGAGGATTTGTCTCACAGTCTGTGATTTAACCGTTTGAGCACTGGTGGAATAGACTGCAATCAGTTCACATATACTCTGGACTTTATGTGATGATTATTATAAGGACTGCGCTGCTTCTGATTTTTTATTACAAGTTATAGAGGTTGATCACCTTTGATGTTCAGCTGGCAGTCGGTTATTATTATGTTATAATAATTTAATTGGTTTTTCTCTTACTGGCAGCGCTGATTGCATTTTATACATCTAGTGGTAGCACTGCTGATTTGAAGCACAGAAGTGAGCATGAAGTTTGAATACATATCTATATTGTTTTCTTCCAGCTACTCCAGGTTCCCAGTCTAAAAAACATACTGGTTGGATATGATATGACTGTCTTCTAGCCAGAATGGCTCTCGAGCATATGTATGTTTGTCTTTGTATGACTGTAGCAGGGGCATTGCATTGTAAGCTCCTATAAGGAGGGGTCTGATGTGACTGGTTTCTACACTCTTGGATCTGATCCAATGCAATTTTATTAATCAGCTGACAGCATTCCACTCGAAAAGACAAGGGTGTAAATATCTACACACTATGATTGTTTCTCAAGGTACCAGGTCATGCTTATGACAATGGTTTTTCAAGATTGTTGTGTTCGTTTCATGATGGGCTAAATTCTGTGCATTAATAAAATTACGCTGGGTCAGGACCAAAAGGACAGGATTTGTATGCTTTCTATGGTATGATGTTTTCATCGCTCTGAAATTGGATTTAGGCACCTGAGGGACCTCTTCTTGAGTCAGAAAGCAGTCAAATAAATCCCATGTTCCATGCTGGTGAACTTATGACATGCTGCATCCAGAAGTAGTGCCAATTGGTTACTTTCTCTATAAGAAAGCATGACTAGTTCTATGTTCATTCTGAAGCAATGGTATAAATATCATGTTTATACAAATTAGTGAAAAAAAATAAAAAAGCTAGCACTCTTATTTATAGAGCGAATAACAGCTGTTTATAAACACGTGATATGATTATGGCTATATGTTATTAATGGAAATTTAGATTAAATAATATTTCATTCAGGACATAATATTCATTTCAAAACCAGCTCCTCCCATCAATTTTGTATTTTCAGATAGAAGATTCACCAGTTAGAAGTTATATATAACTAAAATACTGTGAGTCACCTAAATAAGTATAATTATAATAGAATAAATATTAACATACTTTCTAATTACGGGCAAGACTCACCCTAAACACTGCAATTACACATATCAACATTTTACCTTGGAACAAAGCCATATGTGCCTTCCTTACCAAGTTTCATCCAACAATCAGCTACTTTAGGTATCAGAAGCACAAGGCCACATTACCTATAGCTGTAAAGTAGTTACTGGAGCTCATTAAAATGAGCTTCATGTTTATTGTTGATCTGCCCATCTGTGTTGAAGCGGACCTGTGCTCAGATGCTCAGCAAATAATTAATCCTGAAATATTGGGGGCTTAAAGTGATGACACAGCAATACACAGGGTAGCCTCAATACAAGAGTCAAGCCCGTAGACTGTTTGTTGGATGATCCTTTAGTATCTGCTGGTCATTACTCGGGTCACTGTTTTACACATCTGCTCCAATCAAGAAAGATTGTGTAGGCTGCTGGACTTTCTGCCTGTGCCTAATGGGTTAACTTGTCTTGTTTTGGGTCTCTGAGTCGACATTTGTCTGACTGTTAATGCCATAGATTGCTCCTGAAAATTGATTTGGACTATGTTTGTATGCAACTTGTCTGAACTTATCCTCGTTATGGGCCTTTTGTACTTGTTGTTGTCAGTAATCACTCTGTCCAACTGTCTGGAACAAGGACTCTGCTTATGATCTGTCTGTGTCTGATCTGATCATTAATCTGTCGAATGAGCTCTAATCATCTGTCTGAAGACTTACAACACTCAAGAATGCCTGTTACCTGTCACTAAAATCAATCAGTGAATAGTTATTTGGCACTAATGATATTCAGGAATTATTACAACTGTACTAAAAAATAAAAATATGTACTATATTAGTCTGTGATGGTTTTCATGTATTCTGGTTATGTTATAGCTAGTAGTAGTTAGTCCTATTCACTTGAACTTCATTTGTAATGTAAATGATATTTTATCACTCATCGAAGTGACTTTCTCAGTTCAAACCAATTTGGTATTATCAATATATCAAAGCATTTTTAAGTATGGATACATACAGAATGCCAAGGTATATTCCTAAACTGAGCAAGTCAATTGGAAGCATTGTGAAACATCTTCAAATTATCGAGCAATTTTACTACAAGCTTTAGAATCTTATTGTGATAAAATCCAATGCATTCAGATATAGAGACCTTTTCAAATGATTTTTAAGCAGAATTGTAGCCTCTATGCTGTTTAACTTTCCTCTCATGCTTCATTATGTGTGACTAAAGCTGTAGAGAGGCTGGTGGTGGAAAGGACCAATAAGGACAGTGGTAACTTTGGCATTCAGTATGCATTGCAACCAGGTGCTGAAAATTTTAAAGCATCATTTTTAAGGAAACTATACATATGAAAATCCCAAATTGTTGGTTGTCAATGTCATCTGAACATTAAAGCTGGGTTCACACCACAGCACGGAGCAGCTCCCAGCAGGGGTCTGGTGCATCCCCATTCACCATTTCAGGTCCGATTTCAGCACAAATTTTTGGCTGAATTCGGACCTGAAACAGACCAGAAGGCGCACAGGACTCCTGTGCAATTCGCACCGGAGCCGCTCCGGAGATGTGTGAAGCGACTCCATAGAGAGTCAGTCACAGTCTCCTGACATGCGATTTGAATGCGGAGAAACCCGCATCTAATTCGCAATAGTGTGAACCCAGCCTCATAGATTGGAAATATTCCAATGGCGGTACTAGTTTTGGAGGGATTTCCTCTTGCTTCCTGTTTTGGCTATGGCACAGGAAGAAAAGAAACCTCAATGGTACAAAAAACTTACAGGTGATATAACTCTTCGTTACTCTATACAAAATGTTAAAACCTGCATTTTTGCTAGAAACTACTATAGAGACTAGTGTATTTTTCAAAAACAGATACTCTGGAGAATAAAATAGTAGCAATCGCCATTTTTTAGCACCACACAATATTTGCGCAGGTGTTTATCAAATTTATATTTTTGGGAACAAATGCACTAAAATTAATTTGAGTGCATATAAACACAATAGTATACTCATTTCTTTGGTAAAATATTAAAGATGGAGTTACATTAAGTAAACCGATACCAAAAAAGGCAAACCTTAAAATTTCGCACACTTGTGAAGTGGCAGGAAAACTATGGCACCCAAAATTCTCCATGGGTGAAGTTTTAAAAGCCTGCACAGGTTATTTAGGCGTGTGGTACAGGTCACTATCTATGGGGTGCCAAGCATCCTTCCTCAGAACAATGGGTGCTCTTGGGACTGAAATATACAAAAGGAAAAGGAAGGCGCACCAAACTTGTGCATTACCAGAGATATTTTAATATATGTTTAAAAACAGCAATGGTTATACTCACATACAACCGTGTAAAATTAGTATGTAGGGTACTCCACGACAACAGACATTACAATTCAAGTCCAAAGTGGGACCCGGTAGACTGGATGGTGGGAGGTACTTGCTGCATACTGGCTGACACGTTTCAAGGGAAGGACCCTCTTCCTCAGAGACTGGACATATGTGGCTTTGGCACGCAGATGTGTTCCGCACTGAATGGAGATCTTTCCCCCGGCTCACTGCATCTCCCCCCTCTCCTGTCAGCCGATGCGCTGTGAGATCGGACAGGAGATGCTGAAGAGCAGCCCCTGCCCTTCTCACAGGCATCGGGGCTGGAATCTGCACCGGACTGGTGTAGATTCAGCCTTAAAGTAAAGTATGTTTGTTTAGTTTTTTCTTCCTTGTAAAGTAAAGGCACAATGTGTTAGCATGCATCGCATACTAGCACATTATGTAATACTTACCTGCAAGCGAAGCCCACGTTGTCCCCGCTGGAAGCTGCATCCATCTTCGGCTGTCTTCCTTCTGGCTCTGTGACTGGCCAGAGCCGCATGACGTCTCTCCCTGGTTTTGGCACATGCTTCTGAAGAAATGGCGCGGGCGGCCGTTCCTTCAGAGCGCATGCGCCGATGACATCATCGGCGCAGTATACAGTAAATATCTCCTAAACTGAGACATTTACAGTACCTATAGATAAGCCTTATTCTAGGCTTAGCTATAGGTACAAATACAGGAAGGTTTACAACCCCTTTAACCATGAATTATGGCACTTGAATTATTGTTCTCACTCTAACATTTGCAGCAATACCTCAAATGTGGGGTACAGTTGATGTTTACATACACATGTGTGCCCTGCACTGCACGTTTGCAATGCAGTGTAAATTATGAAGGAGATGTTTACAATTTTTTAAATTTTATTACAATTTATTTTCATATCACTTTTTAATTTTTTTTTTTCCTTTTTTAACTTTATTGCTATCACAATGGGGCTAACAAGCATGGGTTCTCTTTAAGGAGACATCAGGGGTCTGTTAGGCTCCATGCACACTGGCGTAAAAAATGTTGCTTCTACAGGAGTTTTTATGTTCTGCCTGTAGAAGTAGCCCCATGTTATCCTATATACCCATACACATTAGGACTATTAGAGGCATATTTTGAGTTCAACGTTTAGAGGCAGAAAAAAAAACGTTCTCATTCGCGTTCCTGATTGTAGCTTACTGACAGATAAAACGTAAAACTCTTCTAAACTCATCTAAGCTTTGTACAAAAAATGCTCTACAAGAACGTTTTTTACTCCCAAGAGAACAGACTTTTTTTAAAGCCCAATGTGCATGGAGCCTTAGACCTTCAATGTCTTCCTAGCCCTCCATTGCAGCTAATCATGCACAGATTGTGCTTGATTAACTGCTACCCCAGCTACAGTAGCCAGGGAATGAAAACTCTGAACTCGGAAGTGATATAATGCCTGTCACTTCTGTGTTCATTAGTTGCAGAGGGGATCCATTCCCTGACCTCCTCCTGCTCTCCAATTTTAAGCAATATACAGTGGTCCTGGGCCTCCTGGAGAAATGGGAAACCCCAAGAACTTGGCACCACCATGGGCACCTTTAGAGCCCTGCGAAATGATCACTTTTTAATCTGAAAGCCATCCTTGAATACCAAGGACATTTGTAGATAAGGGATTAATTCATTGATGTGCCAAGTCCACAGCTGTAGATATAATACAGCTGGAGCATTATACCTGAAACACAAAACCCCTAGTTTTCAGATTCTGTATATAATAATACATCTATAGTCTGAATTGTTTTGCTTTTATGTGCCTTTAAATATTAAGCCTAAATAATATGTTTGTACCTGTTGCCATATTTTCTAACCTTTATGTGTGGCTGCTTCATGCAGAAAGCAAAATTGTAGCAAAAATCCACAATGTTTTTATATAACAAAAAGCTGTCTAGACTGGGAGTGATCTCTCCATACCCTGCAGAAAGCGTGGTTATTCGGATATGAAATAGATCAATCCGTACTAGGTAAACACCGCTGTGTGTCTGCGGATAGAATTCCTTTGTGTGTCTGTGTGTTTTGTGTATGTTTCAATAACAATTTGTGTTTGTATATGTCAAGAAAAGAATATATGATAAAATCTGTGAAGTAGACTTATCAATCACACAACGAAAAGTTTTCTATAGGATATGAATAAGCCTATAGTTTAAATAAATGTGACCCTTAAACCTTTATTATTATGATATGGTTTCACTATAGAATAGCTGAACCTGTAAACCTTAATGCCGCAGACAACCTAATCCGATTGTTAGCTTGTATTCACACCTAAGCAGAGCCTATTAATGGTGGTTTAAGTGGCGGTTCACACTGCTGCGATCTCAGAGATCGGATGTGATTCGCACCGCACTGGAGTGTGAGTCACATGCGATCTCTGTGTGATGCAATTTTAGCCATAGAGATTGTATCAAATTAAAAAAGATTGTTGCGCTAACCAAAAAGTGCATAAAACGTGCCTAATCCCAAACTAGCAGAGTAAACCCTTAGGTGGGGATATCAACCATATTCATATAGTGCTTGTGAAATACACTTATTAAGTGAATAAACTGTGCTTAATCCCAAACTAGCAGGATAAACCCCTAGACAGGAATGTTAAACATAAATTCTTATAATGCATGTGAAATACAAATTCATAAGTAAATAAAACAACTCATTAATCATATACAATACTGTAAGGACATATTGTGAAAAAAATATGAAAATAAAATTGAATAGTCCCAATTTTAGTGTAGGAAAGCCGTATTAGGAATTAAGTGGAAATAATGAAAAACATCCAAAGTCCTGTGCAAGTTCAAGCAAGAAACGGGTTCACTCTGATTTTCCACCACCAAAGATCATGTAGACACCTCCAGTGACAAGAAAGGGGTACATAAAACCCTTACCAGAAACGCAGACCCACTATCACTAGTAAGGGTCAAACTCGCTGGCAGATATAGCCCTCTGCAGGGTCTTAGGGGGATAGCAGATCGATCCTTCTATGTTCCCAAAGCTCCGTGGCATCCACAGCAGGACTGAATGGTTAAACATCGGACCTCAAGGATCTCCCTCACCACATATTATATCATAAGTTAGGTCCTGCGTTCTAAAAACAGCTCACTAACGCCGATGCCCTCTACTGCTCACTATCGCCGGCGTTTTTAGAAGGCCATTGAATAACATGGAGAGCTGCAAAAAATGCCTACAAACGCCGACGTGCAAAACGCCCGTGTGTATGAGGCCTCATTGTTGCAGCTGCTGTAAGATATAGTCTTTTATCTTAGTGCGGTATTTTTTTGAATATTCATAGAGATTGTATGGCTGAATTTGCATCATAATCGGAGCAAACTCGCACAGGACCTGTTTTTTTCGCAGGGTCAGAATCGGATCTCATGGTGGTTCACACCACGTAATCCCATTCCTGTGCGAGTTTGCAGTTCGCACTGCGATATGCAAACCGTTTTTGGGGGTGTCATTAGCTTTTCTATTGACACTCCCCACAGTTTGCATAGTGCAGTGTGAACTGCCATCGGGAGACAAGCGATGTGGGAACCTGCAGTGGATTTGCAGGGTTCCTGAAGTGTGAACCGGCCCTTAATGCGTTTTACAAGCTTTATGCAAACATTTTGCACATGTATCACGCTTTAGGAGATTGTTTCTTGAGCTTGGCAGGGAGAAGAATTCTCCAGGCACAGAAATCTACACAAAATGCATGAAAACGAGCATGTAGCGCATTTTTAGATGAGCTCCCATTAAAGTCTATGTGGCTGAAAATGCCTGATTAGGCTCAAAAAATAGTACAGTGTACAACAGTGGCGGCTGGTGCTGTATATTTTTTTTGGGGGGGGCAGCAAACAAACAAGACATCCCATTGCCACCCCTCCCGTTGGTCAGTTGGTTGGTCACAGCTTTCTCTTCCTCCTTGGCGGAGACTTCCTCCTCGGCAGAATCACCCTCCCCGCGTCTCAGACTTCATGGCGTCTTCCTCCTCGGCGGCCTCCCTCCTCCTTTCCTCAGCACGGCGGCCAACACGATCGCTTCTCCTCCCGGCCAATCGGGTCACAGGAGCCGCTTCATAAATAGTTGGGAGGAGAATCAGGAAGACAATAGCGAATATTAATTCGATATTGTCACACAACTGGGCGGACTCAGGGCGCAGTGCCCCGAGTCCACCCTTTTTTGAAGCCAATTAGAGCCTCTGGCTC
This sequence comes from Glandirana rugosa, assembly GCA_018402905.1. Taxonomy (NCBI): domain Eukaryota; kingdom Metazoa; phylum Chordata; class Amphibia; order Anura; family Ranidae; genus Glandirana; species Glandirana rugosa. The sequence goes on along the minus strand of BLSH010428124.1, from coordinate 574,344 downwards.
TAATCACGTGCTTCTAAAAAAAAAAAACCCCATTGGAATCCATGCGTCCTGCGCCCTGCATGTAGATTAGGGGCTAGATGGCCAAACAACTAAGTTTTGACATGTGAACAGGCACAATTTGATGTTGAGTGTAGTTAGGTGTAAGGAAACAAGCTACAAAATGCTCAGATGTGAATACGGGCCTTAAAGGAGAAGTACAGCCAAAGCTCGTTTGGCTGTACTTCACCTGTGGATCACAGAGATACTGTTCGTTCTGCATTCCTGTGACCCATGTTCAGCAGACAGCAGGCTGAAGCCCGCTGACGGCTGACGTCACAGAGCCAGGCTCAGGCAAGAAGGCGACAATAAAGCCAGGATCCGTCCACATGCCCAGGCCGGCACCTGGCTCGGCCTCTCAGCAAGCCGCTAAGAGTCTGAGCCGCCCGCCCCTCCACAGCCCAGCTCTCCAGTGAGCCTGGGGGGGCAGAGCAGAGCAGAAAGCTGCTGACTGCCAGCCACCAGGTCTCTGCTCAGGGAGCACTGAGAAACGAGTGATCGGTGGTGTTTGATTCTTCAGTTCTTAGTCTTAGAGCCGGCTGGAGACAGACGCAGCATCAGACTGATGCTCCATCCACCTAGGTAAGTATGATTCTGTAAAAAAAAAAAAAAGTAACCCCATACTTCTCTTTTAAGGGTAACTGAACTTTTAAAACCCATTCGATGTTTAAAATATCCAGAAATATCAAACTACTCTGTTATCAACTCTATATCCTCTTTTTTTCTGCCCGTTGTTTCACTGTGCTTTAGGAGTTGTCAGCACAGGCCTAGGTATGTATTGTTCTACATCTTTTTTGTAACTGGGGGCATCAGCTGCAGACAGTGCTCATGATGCATGCTTGATTCAATGTCTTCAGAGTCAGATACCATAAATAATGTTTTCAGGGTTGCAGTGCAGTCATGTAATCACTGAAGGTCAAAAATGGATAGAAGTAAATCCCTTTGCATGAATTTAGCCTCTTGGTAGGAAAATGGCATGATTTCAGGCTGGGACAGAGAGAGTAAGGAAGGTGTCAGGAGTAGATGTGCATTCTGCTTACCTCAATTGCATGTTTGGAATCAATTTGAAATGGAGGCAAGGGGGCTGAGGGGTTAGAGGTTATAATTACACATTTTCTAGTTTCCTTGGAGCTAATATATTATGCAATAAAATTTGTAAGGGATCTTTACAGGAATTGGCCCTATTTCACACTCCATAGTTGTATCAAAGGCCCTGCTTGCCAATTGAACAGTTGTATTTTCCAATAAGATAAACAGTTCTCTACTGTGGGAAAATCAAATTCTGAAAAAGCTATGAGCAGAGAATACAATTTTGTTGCCTCTATGAGATTGAGTGGTGCTGCAATTGGCCTTGCTGGGGTAATATTATTATCGCCATAATTATGCAGGATTTATATAGCACAAAGTCGCCAACAGTTTGCAAAACGCTTTACAATATAAAAAGTGGACAGTATAGTTACAATACAAATCTAGACAAGAGGGTTAGGATGGCCCTGTTTGTGAGAGTATAAAGAGTGTATTAAGCTTCTAGAAAGAAAAGTTGTTACATGGCAGAGTGACTTCTTTTCAAGTGTACTTTTTGTACTTGTTATACCAATTTGAAAAATGTTTACCAGTGTTATTTTTATTTTTAAGCTAGTACAGTTATTTGAAATCTACAATTTATCTTTAGGCCTCATACACACGGGCGTATATAAAAAAATAAACAAAACGTCAAGGAAAAAAAGGAGACGTTTTTCGGCGTTATGTATTGACGTTTTTCGGCGTTAGTGAGCGTCGGCGTCAATAGGCGTTTTTTAAAACAAAATCATCCCTCTGCTATTTTTCAACCTAAAAACGTCGGCGTCAAAAAACGCCGGAAAACGCTGGTATAATAATAGGTGGCATATGGTGGCATATGTTGGCGTTTCTTGGCATATTGTGGCGTCGGCGTCAAAAAACGTCAAAATGTTACAGCCTCAGAACGCGATGGCCATGGGTTCTACTTTCTGCTCACTAACGCCGACGCCACCTACAGCTCAGAAACGCCGACGTTTTTATGGGGCCATTGACTAACATGGAGAGCTGCAAAAAACGCCAGAAAACGCCGGCGTCAAAAAACGTCCGTGTGTATGAGGCCTTATACTGAGTTGTTGCATGATAGCTGAAAGTTTAAATTAGTTCTGCGGTAGGGGCTTTTTCACTGTAAGCGGATAGCCAGGATGCTTAGATGAGTTTACAATGCAGAGAAGACAGGCAAGTCAGCAAAAAATGAAAATACATTTACTAGTATACTATAGAAGAGGATTTAGATAAGGCATTGACACTGATTCTGCAGGACTGCAGTATACTGCAAGTATTATACTATGCAGCTATATAGCCCAACAAAGGTGGTAAAATTATATAGGTTTGTGCATCAATTTACAAACATTTTGGCAAGTAACGGAGACTCTACATATAGGCTTTAAATGCATACTTTCATACCTCCCATTTGCATGGTAACTCTTGCAGGGTGCCCCCCCCCCCAATCCCACGGCATCTCACACATAAATCTCATTGCAGAGCCAACTGAAACCTCCTCCTTCTCAGCTCTGACGTTCTCGTAGATGCAGGATGAGGGAGGAGCTGAGGAGGAGGGACACCGCTCTGCATGAACCATGCTAATCTGAGATCTGTAGTAAGTTTAATAGACAATGAGACTTGGAAAGGGGGGAAACCGTGTCCTGGATGTGGAGTGGGTGTAGGCATGGGAAGGGAGAGAACTTGTTCTAGAAGAGGGCACCAGATTTGAAATTAAGGGGAAAGGAGGATTTGTGCTGGAGGGGATGGGGGGGGGGGGGATTTGTCCTGGGAAGGGGGATTAGTGTTTAGGGGGAAGGACGTGATTAGGGGGAAGGGTCCTGTTTAGGGGGGGGGGGGGT
>BLSH010428124.1:551425-567988 GCA_018402905.1 Glandirana rugosa | reverse complement strand
CTTCCCCTAACACTCTCTGTAACAACGGCATCTACGGTGTAAAATTTAACACGTGGTTGACCAATAATTGTCAATGGGTACCTCCCTTGTAAAACCTAAAAACAAAAAAAAACAAAATGGTACGAATTGGTGAAGTTATGGTCCGTGAATCTTGTGAAACGATGGTCTGGTTAAAAGTCAAAAGTCACGACAACGCGAAACTTACTGTTAACGCGCCTGCGCGTTGCGACGTGGGTTTGTCTAAAAAATAGTAAAACAAGGGTGTTTATCTCGAAAGAAAACCACCATAAACTAGTGGGGACGCCAAAAATAAAAAACGCGATGTTTATTTTTTTCTGGCTTTTAATACTTTTTTTATTTGTAGCGCAAAAAATAAAAACCGCAGGGGTGATCAAATACCACCAAAAGAAAGCTCTATTTGTGGGAACAAAATGATAAAAAATCTGTTTGGGTGCAGCGTTGCGCGTCCGCGCAATTGTCATTCAAAGCGCAACAGCACTGAAAACTGAAAATTGGTCTGGTAGCAAAGTGTTCTAAGTGCCTGGTATTGAAGTGGTTAAGCATGGTAAAACAAAAAAAAACAAAAATCCAAAATGTTCCCTCCATGGGTAACTGTTAATAACCAGTTGGTGCACAATTTAAAATGTGGCATCTACGGCAACAATGTCTCTCACAATCCCCTTCATTCCTCAGTAATATCTTTGCACCCCCCCCCCCCCCCCCAAAAGCGAAGCCATCTCTGTCTTTAACATAGGGCGCTCAGTTGCCTCAGAGAATATATGTTTGCTGTGATTACCTGTGCAAAATTCCCCTTCCAGCCAGCAACCAGCGACCTAATACCCTTTTTGGAAGAGAATTCCCTCAATGAACATCACCAATTAAATGATTTGGTGTGCTACAACAGTATCATTTTTGAACCCATAAGCCTGGGTTCACACTGTAGCAATGCGCAATTCCACCGCCGGTTCCCGCATCGCATCTCTCCCGCAGGCAGCTCACACTGCCCTCTGCAAACCACTGTGGGTGTCAATACAATGCTAATGACACCCCCAGATCGGTTCACAGATCGCAGTGCGAACTGTGGATTCGGACAGGATGGGTGTTTTGATTCCAGTGCGGGAAAAAAGTCCCTGCACCTTTTTTATGCAAATCCAATGCGAGTTCAGCCATACAAACTGTATGGCTGAACTCGCATTGCACAGACATCGCATGTGATCTGCACAGCAGTGCGGGTGCAAATCACATGCAATGTCTGTGTTCACAATAGTGTGAACCCAGGCTTAAAGTGATATCAAAGCTAAAATGGGTTACTTTACAGAACGTAGAAGATGGTTTTATACAGCAGTTTTCTAAACATTAAAGTGGTATTAAACCCAAAATCAAAAATGTAATATATTGCAGCTTCTCAATCATTAGATGTGGTGGCTGCATCAGTTATCATTTTTTAACCTTTTTTCCCCTCTGTTTTCCCCTGGTGATCTGGCCAGTGACACACCTCCTATATTAGAGTGTGCCCAATCTGGATGAAGGAGCACAGGGAGCACATTTGGACAGCAGCATTGTCAGTCTGGAGGTAGAAGGAGTGTTAAATGTACTAGCAGATTTAGATACACTAACACATTACAGCTGAACTCTAGCTCCCACTTTATAAGCAGTTAAAACACACAGTTTTTTTTCCTTTTTGGGATAAAGTTGTTACATAAATAAATAAAAGCTGATAATTGTAAGCACTTAAAATGAGTGTCAAGGGATTATATAAATAATATACACCATCAGTACAATTCAAAGATAAGACAAGATATTCTTAAAAGCAACTCATTCCCCGAGGTTAGGAAAGTCATAGGTGATTTAAAAAAGTAATTGGCTGACGCTGACCATGCATGCGAGGCTTGCCTTCTCAGAATGGACTGGGGATCCAAGGACTGAAATAGAAGAGGGGAAGGAAAGAAGCGCCAGGCAGGCATGGTGTAGCACAGTTTTTTAAAAAATATATAAAATATGAACAATTGCACTCACATTGCTTAGGGGAGACAGACTCAGATCAGGGATAAATGTGCAGGGACAGTCTCAGAGTGCAGCGGTCCAAGATCCAAGGAGGATCTGATTCCTTGCCAGCCCAGTCCAGCTTAAGTGTGTGGGATCACTAGGTGGAGCACAGATGCCAAGGTGTGTAGGGACCTACACACCCTGTCATTTGCGCTCCACCTAGTGATCCCACATGCCTCAGCTGGTCTGGGCTGGCAAGGAATCAGATCCTCCTTGGATCTTGGACCTCTGCACTCTAAGATTGTCTCTGCACATTTATCCCTGATCTGAGTCTGTCTCTCCTAAGCGATATGAGGGCAATTGTTGTTCATATTTTATATTTTTTAATAAATTGTGCTACACCATGCCTGCCTGGCGCCTCTTTCCTTCCCCTCTTCTATTTCAGTCCTTGGATCCCCAGTCCATTCTGAGAAGGCAAGCCTCGCATGCATTGTCAGCGTCAGCCAATTACTTTTTTAAATCACCTATGACTTTCCAAACCTCCTGGAATTAGTTGCTTTTAAGAATATCTTGTCTTATCTTTGAATTGTACTGATGGTGTATATTATTTATATAATCCCTTGACACTCAGGGTATATGCCCAAGGGTAGCGCTATTTAATATCTTTTTTGTGATAATTGTAAGCACCCATGTCAGTGGTAAATGATTTGTCTGAACCCCTTTAACTGCTACATCTGCAGGACAGCTTGTTCTTTTGAAAAATAACAGACTTACGGGCTGGATCGCTAGATGAAAATAAAGGCGAGAAAGCCTAAAAAAGGAAACTAATACAGGCAACACATATAAGGATTGGTTAGCTGCATTATAATATATTATTAGAATACAGGATTTATATAGCGCCAACAGTTTGTGCAGTGCTTTACAGTGTAAGGGCAGACAGTACAATTGCAATGCAATTTGATACAAGAGGAATCAGAGGGCCCTGCTCGTTATATATGATTTGGAGATGGTTGGGATTCAAACCAGCGACCCTTTTGCTAACCACTACACCACTGTGCCTCCCGCTGTTATTAAAAAAGAATGTCAAACATGACCTTTTTATAGCAAATTTAATCTGCCTGTGTATGGACACCTTTACAAATTTATAATAGGTCTGTAAGAAAACTAAGAAACATAATCTGAGACTATGATGAAAAACTGTAAAAAAAACTTCAGTTTTTTGTTGGTTGCTAGTCTCATGTCGAAAGTGAAGCGGTTACTAACCATACAAAAGTTTTTCGTATGACCGAATTCAATGTCAGAAGTGATGTAAAGTGTGAATAGCTTTGCATGTTTTTTTTTTTTTTTTGTTTCTGAGCATGCGTAGTCTTGATTGTACGAATTTTTTTGTACAAAAACCATACCAATAATACGAAAATTGGACGTTGACTTTACGTATGAAAAACATTTTCTAGTCTGCACATCCAGCTTTTGTCTTCTGAAAAATCAAAATCGGCTGTCAAAAGGAGCATGCTAACGGTAAGAATTTCAGACGATCGGTCGTTGTACGAAAATTCACATCCGAAATTCGCATTGTGTGTACGGGGCTTTAGAGTTATAAGTGGCTTTGGGCCCATTCAGTTGTTGCAGTGTATTGCAGTGACATTCATTTTGAAAGGCGCGCCAACGCATTATAACATTAGCAGGCAATGCATCTACACTGCAGCACACAAAAAGGCACATCATACTGTATGTGCTGCACAGGAAAAAAAGTCAGGTCCTATGCACTATGAATTAGCTTATCTGCTAAAGAAAAAGGCCAGGTCCATTTTTGTATGCTCTATGAATTAGCTTGTGTGTTACAGCAATGCGTAGTGTGGATGGGCATTTAAAGTAGATGTAAACCCTAAGATGTAGATGTAAACCCTAAGACCCCTGTCACACTGGGGCCACAGCCGTATTAGCAGTAAAGCGCCCCTCATTTTAGCGGTGATTTACCGCTGTTTAAGTGGCCACTAGCGGGGCACTTTTAACCCCAAAGAAGGGGTTAAAACCTCCCATGTTGCGGCACTTCCAAAGCGCTTTTCAGCACTGTCCATTCATTGCAATGGGCTGGGGTGGTTTGGGAGTGCTGCATACAGCACTCACCGCAACGCCCCAAAGATGCTGCTTGCAGGACTTTTCCTAACATCCTGCAAGCGCACCGCCCCAGTGTGAAAGCACTCAGGCTTTCACGCTAGGGCTGCATGAGAGGCAGATTTCAGGAGCTTTACAGGCGCTAGCTAAAATGCTCAAAACTGCCTCAGTGTGAAAGGGGTCTAACTAGATTACATTTAGTTTGTGAAAACACTATGTATCATAAACAGCTGCATGGTTTTGTTTTTCACAAATTATTGTTTTCACCTTTTTTCATCTCATTTTACATCTCAGTGCTGTGGATCACCTCCAGCCTCTTTTAGTCACTTCCTGTCTATATGCATTCATTCCAACATCAGGTGGACCACGCCTGCACACTGTGTTACTGTTACCCCCCGAAAATAAGACCTAGCATGAGTTTCTGGGATGGCTGTAATATAAGCCCTACCCTGAAAATAAGCCCTAGGTAAAGTCCTTGTAAAATCATGTAATCCATTCTGTAAAAAGATTATATAATGTGCAATGTATCTCCTTTGTGGAAAATACTTTATTTACAGTGCCGCTGAGTCCATGTTTGTGCAGCTTTCATTACCTGCTTTTAGTTATTCTGCAGTGTATGTCAGCTTTGCCATTCTAAACTTGTTTTACATTATTACTTCTAACTTTGCACCTGTTTAGTAAACCTCAGATTACAGTTACTCCCTGTATATTTTTTTTGTCCAGTTACCCATTCTGGAACAGCAGGATTATTAGGAATTATTTTAATTGAAATTGAAGATTTAAAAGAATTTCAAACATCTTATGAAATTACATTAGCATGCTTAAGATAATATGAGAGTTTAGTGATATACTGTACTTTAACTATTATATAAAAGTTGAGTTTGGCCCCACCCTTAATCAAAAAATAAAAAAACGGGTGCATAAAAGAACAAGAGTAATAAAGTGAAGCACCTTGTAGTACCTGTGTTAGACTTCAAACCAATCCCTGTGACCCTGTGGAGCCCTTGGATCTTAGGCCCATGCTTGTCAAGTTGTCAAATGCCAGAGTGAGAAGTCAAGACATTTGACAGTTAGCCCGGGTTCACACTAATGCGGTGCAGACACCGCATGTAATTTGCACTGGAATCGCAGCACATTCCTGTGCAAATTACATGCGGTATCTCTGGGGTGCAATTTGAGCCATGGATTTGTATGGATCAAAGTGCACTGCATTCGCACCAAACTCATACAGGAGTGAACACCCATGCAAATCGATCCTGCAAATTGCACTGTGATTTTGGGGTGGTGTTTAACTGAAAGCTCCGCCCACATAATTTTTTTTTTGCTGGCATCCACCTAGTTAGTATTCATTACATAAATAAAGTCATTTATAGCTTTAAACCTGGGTAGTCTTCCTATTTATTTTGTACTTACATTGCTGATTTTTTCTTTACTGGGAGTTCCCATCTTTTGATGTGAAGCCCACTCGCACCCTCCTCTAGTCTCTTCCTGGATAAGGTGCATGCTGGGTAACCAGCATGCACCTCTCAATCTCGAGTGTATGTCTCATTGCCATAACAATGGGCAGCGACAGAGGAAGGTCCTGCCCTGTTGTTATGGCAACATAGATAAGACGTCTCTCCCCCACAAAATCGCGTCATTTCCTGTCTAGAAATAACACGATTTTACAGCTCAGGGGATGCCCACTGATTCAAGGGAAATGATGACTCACATCTCCTATGAGCCCAGGCGAGGCAGGAAGTGATGCGGAGTGTCGTGGATCAGGAAGTGGAAGATTACAGGGACCACACAGCAACAGGGCACTTAGGGTGAGTATAATTTTTTTTTTCCAATGGTGATTCATCATGCATAGAGGATTTGAAATATATAAAGATGTATTTGTGGGTGGAACTCCACTTCAACATACACTCCGCAATTTGTTTGCATGAACGGGTTGTGATTTTGATGCAGTGCGGAATCCCCAGCGAATTCACTGTGAATTCACACTGCATCTAGTGTGAACCTAGGCTTAAATGCCAGTGAAGAGGAGAAAAATATTTTTTAATCTTTTAAAATCTACAGCTGTTCGTACAATAATACTTTTCTTATTCTTGTTCAGAAATGTATTGTTATTGGATGACAATGCTGTGCTCCTGTCTCCTTCTTGTTATCCTCTGTTGTCACCCTGCCATAACTGATGGAAAAATGTTCTTTCAGCTTTGGATAGAGCGGATGGGTTAGAACGCTTGTCAGTTTTTTATTGCTGTTGGCATCTATGTGAGAGAGATTCACCCTTTCTACATGTCCATGTGACTGAAAGTGAAAGAAAGAAATTGGTTCCCAGAGCAAGAGTAGAGGGGGAATCTCTCAATTGGGAACTCCATTGTGACCATCAGATATTTCCCTCCATTTGAAGGCATTTCCTATCACTTCCTGTTGTGGTTAGTGGACAGGAAGTGAAGAGACATTTTCCCAATGAGACACAGGAAAAAACTGACAGGGGGTTATAACTTCCCTTACTCTATCATTTTTTTTTTTTTTTTTTAGTTTTGCTTTCAATTCTTCTTTAAAACTTTAGTTGTCTATGCCTGTACTCAATCCACTGGCACGATCCTCTGTTGTCATTAACAGGAAGCAGGAACAAAGAAATGACATGCACTGACCATTGAAGTGCATCTGTGTAAACAGGAAGTGGCTAAAAGAAGCTAATTGCTATCATGTAAAAACAAGAAAAAAACAGTAATTTACTAAAAACAAATATATGGTAATTGTTTATGATACACTTTGCTTTAGCAAAGTACATGGTACCCAGATTTTACTACGATTGGCCTGCTTAATGTAGAATTAAAGGAACAACTTAAGAGTGAGTTAGGGGTATAACCTATTGTCCTTATTTTTCCACCTGTGTCCTATTGCCAAAATCTTCAGTCACTTCCTGTTCCATAGCCAAAACAGGAAGTGAGAGGAAATCCCTCCAAAGTGAGGAAATCCTTGGTTGTCACCAAGGCCAACAGAGCTCGGGTCCCCATTAGAAAATGTACCCTCTATTTCTGAGCTGGTGACATCCAAATTTGGAATTTTCTTGTTGCAGATTCCTGCCTTTTGTTATTCTGAAGAAATCACTGTATATTCATCTGTATCCATGTGAAAAGTATATCTAATGGGAGTGGTTTCATCATTATAAATCAGCTGCTGCGCCTGCAGGGAATTGCAGGGTCTGCATCCCTTTAGATGTGTTCCTTTGGAAGTATCTCACCAAAAACAACATTTTTGTTGCAGGGGGTGCCTGAAATCTGACTTTTATATTAGTGCTGACTTCTGGGAAAATCAGTGAGCCAATCACACAAGCAGGAAATTATGTTTCTGGGGGGGCTTTCAGTATACATTCTGTGTCCAGAACACCTCCAGGTAGCCATATTGCATTTTACAGAAAATGACAGAGCTGCAGATTGAAAAGGAAAGGTCATTTTTAATAACATTCAATTACAATATGACTTGAGTTTTTTATTTATTTGATATTTTTTTTCCCACTAAAGTGGATTTACCCTTTAAGCAAACTGTCATCGGGGAAAATTACAGATGACTGAAGGGCCACAGGTTGAACACCCATTTAGCACATAAGGTCAATAAAATATACACTAAACAAGGGATATGCAATTAGCGGACCTCCAGATGTGGCATATCCCATGAGGCATAGCAAGACTGACACCCAGAGGCATGATGGGATTTGTAGTTTTGCAACAGCTGGAGGTCCGCTAATTGCATACCCCTGCACTAAACCATACCTCCCAACATTTTGAGATGGCAATGAGGGACACCTATCAGCAAAAGTAACACCCCTTGCCACGCCCCCTTAAAGGAGAACTGTACAAAAAAACAACATTGGTTAAACCCACAAGTGTTTTTTTTACCACTACTATTTATTTATATTGGCATTTGGACTTTATAAATGCAGCAATTTAGAAATCAGATGAAAGGTTTAGCACTGAGAAACACTTTTTGATAGATAAAAGTGCATTTTATATACAACTCTATAGATCAGACCAAAATGAGGGACACATGAGGAGGCATGAGGGACGTTGTTCCAAATCAGGGACAGCCCCCACATCAGGGAGAGTTGGGGGCTATGCTAAATACACAAACAAAATAAGTAGTGTGTGGCAGCATCACACTGGCTTCCTGAAAGTCAATCCTGCATTACTTAAGTGTAGAAAAATGTAGAATGTTGTCACCATCTGCCCTTCCCTCTGCACTCACCTTGTCTCTGAAAGACATCAGTGCAGTACTTAGCTTGTTCTCTGCATCATCCTCATGGCTGACCATAGTCTGGGAATCTGAAGACACCGTAAGCTTGGATTTAAAAACCTCTTCAAATGACTGAGATGAATAGGAGCCATTAGTAGTAGTGGTACAGGATTCTGTTGTGTAACTTTCAGATAGTGCAGGGCTTGGAGACGAATAATTCTCCCCATTTTGGGATTGCCAGGGGGATGCGTCATAGCCGAAGGCGTTCGAGAAAGTAGCCATTGAGTTTCGTTAGTAAGCTTGTTGTGAGCTCCGGTAAGAAAATCTTTTTTTGTGAAGAGCAGCTTCGTGCAGAGTGGGAGAACACACTGTCTGGGTGTGCCTGACACAGGGAGAGGCTGCAATTAGCAGCCAAATGAATAATACAGTGGGGTGTCAGTCGTTCAGTATGCTAATGTGGCATACACAAAATCCCTCACAAGTGGTATATTAATGTACACATGCCCACTTTGAGTGATATGTGCTTTAGGTATTAGAGCAATCCAACAGCAACACAAGCATTCATTACTACAAGCACTTCGATAGGCAGACTACACACAGAAAGCACTTGTGCATGAAAAGACAAGTAGGAGAGGTATTTCACAAGCACTATAAAAAATTCTCATCTCTACAGGAATTAAATCGCACAATTTAAAGTATATCAATCATCCAAGGAAAAAAACGCATTCATGGGTGTTGTTTAATTCAGAGGAGTGTTTCAGTCTTTTTTGTTTGATAGGATAGAAAAGGGGGTACATAAGTCTATAGGTACCACTCAGAAATCAGCTATGGACACTAAACTATACTACATATTCATTACATGCATTCAATTAGCTGTAAACCCTGCCATAACTGACCCCTCTAGCTGTTTGTACTGTGAAGTTAGGCCGCTAGGGTTGCCACATCATCCCTTTAATCCAGGACACATATTAATTACACAGGTTCTGTGGCTGATTAAGGTGGTAATTAAACTCACTTGGTGCCTTATCTGCATTAAATTAGCCTCAGAAGCTGTGTAATTCATATGTGTCCTGGATTAAAGGGATGATGTGGCAACCCTAGTGGCGGCTGTTAATATAATTTTTTGTAGGGGCAGCAAACAAAGCCACCCCCCCAAGTCAGTCGGTCGGTCACGAGCCCTGCACTTACCCAACCTAGGGCAGCGCTTCCTCCGGGCGGCAGGCCCGGCTTCCCCTGCGTCTCCTCCTCCTCATCATCACGGCGGCCTTCGCCGTGCATCTCCTCCCTTCTCCTCTTAGGCGGCGCATAGGATCACCTCTCCTCTCGGCCAATCAGGTGACGGGTCTCAGGACCCGCTTCCTGATTGGCCAGGAGAATCAGGAAGACAATAGCGAACATGAATTTGCTATTGTCAAACAAATGGGTGAGCTCGGGCACAGTGATCTGTGCCCTGAACCCATCCTTTTTTGAAGCCAATTAGAGCCTCATGCCCTAATCATGTGCTTCTAAAAAAAAGAAAAAAAAAACCCACTGGAATCCATGCGTCCGGCACCCTGCATGTAGATTAGGGGCTGGGTGCATGGATTAGGGGGTCGTGCCCCTGTGCCACATATGGATGGGCCGCCATTGCTTTTCACCCACCGGCATGTTTTCCCTTCTTCATGACCAGACCATTTCAGCACTGTGCAAATTTAACTGGCAATTGGGCACTCATGTAAAACTGTATGCAAATGAAATTTATATCCTTTTTTTCACACAAATAGAGCTTTCTTTTGGTGGTATTTGATCACCACTGGGTTTTTATGTTTTGCTCTATAAACAAAAAAAGACTGAAATTTTTGAAACCCCCCCAATATTTTTTACTTTCTGTTATAAACCATATTCAATAAAATCAAATTTCTTCATAAATTTAGGTCAAAATTTATTATGTTACATGTCTTTGGTAAAAAAATCGTAATAAGTGTATGTTAATTGTTTTGAAAGTTAAAGTGTCTAGAAACTATGGTACAGTATATAATTGATCAATCAATTTATGGTATAAATTAATCACTTTACATATATATTGTACATTCACATCAGTCCCTACCCTCAAGGAGCTTACAATCTAAGGTCCCTAACTCCCATTCATACATATACTAGGGCCAATTTAGACAAGATCTAATTTACCTATCAGCATGTCTTTGGAGTGTGGGAGGAAACCGAAGGGAGAACATGCAAACTCCAGGCAGATAGTGTCGTGGTTGGGATTTGAACCAGCTACCTTTTTGCAGCCAGGCAAAACTGCTATCCACTACACCACTGTGCCGCCACTACTGATGGCCTATCTCTTTTCTTGAGCTCTTAAAATGCCAGGAAAGTAGTCAGGTATGGTCCAGGAGGGGGGCGCTCACTCGTCCCCACCCCTTTTCCTGGCCTGTCAGGCTGCGTGCACAGATAAGATTTTGGTATGGACATTTTGGGAGGGACCCTATGCCGTTTTTTCAGCATGGGGGTTCCCTTCGGTCTCGTACGGATTTGGGATGGGACCCTACGCCATTTTTTCGGTGTTGGGGGTTCCCCTTAAAACCCATACCAGACCCAAGGGCCTGGTATGTTCTTGGAGGGGGGACCCCATGCTGTTTTAAAAAAAAAAAAAATGGCGTGGAGTTCCCCTTCAAGATCCTCAGAGCACAAGTCGCATGCCAAAGTCGGATCAGTTAAGACAATGATCCGACTTTGATGCGACTTCAATGCTTTTCAAAGGGCTAAAGTAAGATCAAAGTCAGACAAAAGTAGTACAGGAACCTTTTCAAAGTCATTCTGACTTTGAAAAACACAAGGCGGACCAGTTAAGATGGCTCTCATAGGGAATCATTGTTTTTGTGACGTAATGCGACTTGTGCTTCTAATGTCGGTCCGAGAATCGGACTAGTGTGAACCCAGCCTTACGGCCCGTATACACGATCCGAAAATCGGACAAAAAATACCGCATGCGATGCGATCGTACGATAATCGGATCGTTAGTACACAGCTTACGAGAGCCAATAATGACAGTTCATCCGATTAATATTCGATCGGACATGCATGAAAATTTTGATTGCATGATAACATTAATCAGTACAATTGTCATCCGAAAATACCATACAAATACACTACAACACATGACATCACTTCCGATTTTTTATTCTGTCATATGAGACTTTTCATGACTCTTCCGATTCGATCTGAGATTAGCATGCAAGAAAAAAATAGATGATCTATCATCCAATTTTCGGATCGGTGTGTATGGGGCATTAGTATTACCTTCTGTTGCACCAGAATCTTGGCAGACTGCCAGCCTTCCAATGTAAACAATCAACAGGTGTTCCCAGGCTCTTAGAAAGTTATTAGGCTGGGTTCACACTTGTCCGACAAACGGACCGACATTGTGAGCACAAGTCGCATTACGTCACAAAATCAATGTTTCCCTATGAGAGCCGGCTTAACTGGTCCGACACAAGTCGGTCTGACTTTGAAAAAGGTTCCTGTACTACTTTGGTCTGACTTTGGTCCTATTTCAGCCCATTGAATATCATTGAAGTAGCATCAAAGTCAGATCCTTGCTCTAACCATCCAACTTGTAACATGCGAATTAGTGATTACAGCAGCAGTCAGGCTGGGTTCACACTATCCGGCTGGGTTCACACTAGTCCGATTCTCGGACCGACATGAAGAGCACAAGTTGCATTACGTCAAAAAAACAATGATTCCCTATGAGAGCCGTCTTAACTGGTCCGATTTGTGTTTTTCAATGTCGGACCGACTTTGAAAAAGGTTCCTGTACTACTTTTGTCCGACTTTGATCCTACTTCAGCCCATTGAAAGGCATTGAAGTCGGATCAAAGTCGTATCAGTGTCTTCACTGATCCGACTTTGGCATGCGACTTGTGCTCTGGGGATCATGAAGGGGAACTCCACACCAAATTAAAAAAAAATAACTGGCATGGGATCCCCCTCCAGGAGCATACCAGGCCCTTTGGTCTGGTACGGATTTTAAGGGGAACCCCACGCCGAAAAAACGGTGTGGGGTCCCCCCCAAAGTCCAGACCCTTATCTGAGCACGCAGCCCGGAAGGCCAGGAAAGGGGGTGGGGAAGAGCAAGCGCCCCCCCCTCCTCCACCATACCAGCCCGCGTGCCCTCAACATGGGGAGTATGGCTGCTTTGGGGCAGGGGGGGCTCTGCGCCCCCCACCCCAAAGCACCTTGTCCCCATGTTGATGAGGACAAGGGCCTCTTCCCGACAACCCTGGCCGTTGGTTGTCGGGGTCTGCGGACGGGGACTTATCGGAATCTGGGAGCCCCCTTTAACAAGGGGGCCCCCAGATGCCAGCCCCCCACCCTATGTAAATGAGTATGGGGTACATCGTACCCCTACCCATTTACCTGGAAAGAAATGTGTACAAAATAAACACCACACAGCTTTTTAAAATATTTTATTAAATCTGCTCCGGCGGTCTTCTCCCCTCTCCGGTGTCTTCTTTTCTTCAGCTCTTTTGCGGGGTCTTTCATCTTCTGAGGGGTCTTCTTTCTTCTCCTTCTCTGCGGCGTCTTTTAAAAAGCTGTGTGGTGTTTATTTTGTACACATTTCTTTCCAGGTAAATGGGTAGGGGTACGATGTACCCCATACTCATTTACATAGGGTGGGGGGGCCGGCATCTGGGGGCCCCCTTGTTAAAGGGGGCTCCCAGATTCCGATAAGTCCCCGCCCGCAGACCCCGACAACCAACGGCCAGGGTTGTCGGGAAGAGGCCCTTGTCCTCATCAACATGGGGACAAGGTGCTTTGGGGTGGGGGGCACGCGGCCTGGTATGGTGCAGGAGGGGGGGGCTCGCTCGTCCCCACCCCCTTTCCTGGCCTTCCGGGCTGCGTGCTCGGATAAGGGTCTGGTATGGATTGTGGGGGGGACCCCACGCCGTTTTTTCAGCGTGGGGTTCCCCTTAAAATCCGTACCAGACCAAAGGGCCTGGTATGCCCCTGAAGGGGACTCCATGCCATTTTTTTTTAAATTTGGCGTGGAGTTCCCCTTCAAGATCCCCAGAGCATAAGGTGCCTGGCATTGTCGGGATCAAAGTCGGATCCGACTTTGACCCTATGTAGGACCGTAAATCGCACAGCAAAGTAGGATCAAAGTTGGACCGTTTTTTTGTCGGATAGTGTGAGCCCAGCCTCCAACACAAAAACGGTCAGACTTTTGATCCTACTTTGCCCTACAACATCGGTCCTACTTCTGTCCTACTTTGGTCCTACTTCCATCAGACTTGAATGAATAAGATAAGATTTTGCTCCAACTTTAAGATAGTGACTTGTCCTTTGACCAATCAAAACAATCCCAGTGTGAGATAAATTCCTTTTACTGCTGCTGTAATCACCAAGTCGGATGTCACAAGTCGGATGGTGAGAACAAGGATCCGACTTTGATTCGACTTCAATGATATTCAATGGGCTGAAGTAGGACCAAAGTCAGACCAAAGTAGTACAGGAACCTTTTTCAAAGTCGGACCGACTTGTGTCGCACCAGTTAAGACGGCTCTCATAAGGAAACATTGATTTGGTGACGTAATGCGACTTGTGCTCACAATGTCGGTCCATTTGTCCATTTGTCGGACAAGTGTGAACCCAGCCTAAAAGGAATTTATCTCACACTGGGGTTGTTTTGATTGGTCAAAGGACAAGTCACTATCTCAAAGTCGGAGCAAAATTTTATCTTGTTCATTCAAGTCAGATGGAAGTAGGACCAAAGTAGGACAGAAATAGGACTGATGTTGCAGGGCAAAGTAGGATCAAAAGTCTGACCGTTTTTGTGTCGGATAGTGTAAACCAGCCTGAAACCTCAACGCTAGTAGCTTCATTGTTTTCTGCTTTTACTGGCATCTGAGCTTTTGTTTCTGTGACTAAAAGCTTGAAGCTTGTGCTTTTTTGTGTGTTCTTTTGCATGTTTTTATTGAGCTTATTTGAGCTTTTTTGTGCAAAAGCCTTTTTTTTCACAAACCCTCCCCACAGCTCATTTTTTCCTTTATTCTTTGTGTGTTTTTGTGCTGTTTTTGATCTTTTTCATGCCTTTTCACACTTGTTGGAGCTTTTTCACGCGTTATTGGGCACGTAGGCATCTTTTCCCCTCGAAAGTTCCTCTGAAAAACGCAAGCTTGGTGGGGTTTTCCCGTGACAGCCAATCATGGCGGTCACATGATCATAAACCTCTTAAAGGGCTGGGAGGCGCTGACGCAAAGGAGTTAATCAACTCATGCCCCCACAGTTATTACCGTTTGTACCACTTGACCCCCCCCCCCTTTTAGATATTGAGCTTTAAGAGAAGGACCCTCCTAACCGCATTGCCTTGAATTATATTGTAACTTTTTTGTCTCCTTTTACTTTTCAAAGCATTACACAGACTGTTGGTATAAGTACTGTATAATAATAATAATAACGCTGCTTGTTCAGTATATGTACTGTAAATACTTCAGTGTGCATGATCTGAGTGTAGTATCACTTTAAGATAGTATTGAGGCCAAGGCAAAGTTAGCATTATTAGACTCTCATTACAAGTTGCCATAGCTAAGAGGAATAATGTTGAAATTAAAATGTTATTAGTTTTGGATAACATCAGGAATGGTTATAGTCTGTCAATTTTTTTTTTTTTTTTGCAGTCTGGATCCTACTGCTATCCCTTTGCTTCCTGTCTCACAGACATGATGGGAGGCAAGAGGAAATGTTTCTATAGTGAATAGAGATCACTTTTAAGTGTCACCAGAACAAGTGTCTCTATTTTGAATATTTCCTCTTACCTCCTGTTTTCTTGAAAAAAGTCTGGTTTTCCCATCACCTTCTGTCATAGTAACAATTGTCACCAAAATATATAGCGAGAGGGTAAATTAACACAGCAGGGAAACAGACGTCCATAAGGTTTTGCTTTGGATATACTTAGTGTGTGACCCCAATAATTCATATTTCTGATAAGTGTTTGTGTTGCCATGAAGCATCCTGTTCGCTTTGTATTGCTTCCTTTGTGTGAAATACCTGGAGATTCTGTCAGTTGGCCTGCTTTTCTATTTCAAACTGACTACACCAGGACATGAAAGCACAGCTGTCCCAGTGTGGTCAGTTTGCTCCTTTGAATTCTACTAAGTAAACCTAAATTTGTATGGCTTTAAAACATTAGCGATAGATGAATAATATGCAAGGATCATATGTTTTGGAAAGAATTATAACTAGAGTTGAGCGAACTTCTAGAAGTCCGGGTTCTGCTGGTTCAGCCGAACTTCGGGACAAAGTCCGGGTTCGGGTCCGGACAGAACCCGAACTTTGTCCCGGACCCCGAACCCCATTGAAATCAATGGGGACATGGACTTTTAGGCACAAAAATGGCTGTAAAATAGTCCTGGAAAGAACTAGAGGTCTGCAAAAGGAAGGAAATGGGGGTAAGGGTGGAACAAGTGACCTACAAAGAAATGGGGACAGGGAAATAACTTTAAATATTTAAAAAAAAATAAAAACATAAAAAAAGCAAAAATGGAGGTGAATGTGGATCATCTTCAAACTGGGTCTGAAAAGTATTAATTAACGGTAGAGACCATATAACTTTTCTAAAATCATCTTCAAACTGTGTCCAAAAAGTATAAATAAGCCGGGAGAACCCATATCACTGATCTGCAAACATCTGGAAACTGTGTGTGTCACTTTAAATATAACCGGGAATAACTGAACATCTGTTCTGCACACATCTGGAATGTGTGTGTGAAACTACAGCATAGAGAAGAACAGGTATATGGTTTCACTCTGCTATAGTTTCACACACAGTTTCCAGATGTTTGCAGAACAGTAGTATGCTTTGTCCCGGTTATATTTAAAGTGACACACACAGTTTCCAGATGTTTGCAGAACAGTGATATGGGTTCTCCCGGCTTATTTATACTTTTTTGACACAGTTTGAAGATGATTTTAGAAGGGTTATAAGGCCTCTACCGTTAATTAATACTTTTCAGACCCAGTTTGAAGATGATCCACATTCACCTCCATTTTTGCTTTTTTTAATGTTTTTATTTTTTTTTAAATATTTAAAGTTATTTCCCTGTCCCCATTTCTTTGTAGGGCACTTGTCCCACCCTTACCCCCATTTTCCTTCCTTTTGCAGACCTCTAGGACCTTCCTGGACTTTTTTACAGCAGTTTTCAGAACTTCCATTAAAATTACCAGAACCCCGGATCAGGTCCTTCCAGGATCTCC
>BLSH010428124.1:496238-551415 GCA_018402905.1 Glandirana rugosa | reverse complement strand
ATGGTTTGAAACCCCACAGGCCCTGGAACCCGGACTTTTTTTGAAAAGTCCGGGTTCGGGTCCGGGTCCCGGACACCCCAAAGTTTGGTACGGACCCGAACTTTACAGTCCGGGTTCGCTCAACTCTAATTATAACTTGTCCTCTATACGATTCCTCTATAATGATGAGAACAAACCCTACTCTTTGTATGAAGCGATGTGCAATTATTTCTGATAACCTATGGCTCAATTGGATTTCAGAAATTGTTAATTGTAAATCTTTAAATAAAAACATTGAAACATAAAGTAAATCTAAACTCAGAAAGCAAAGATTTTCTAACTTATATGGAACATCTTGAAATGTTAATTGCCCCTAAGCAGTACCATGAAAAATGCACAATTTGCCTTGAATTCCTCCTGAAACTTCAGTATGCTTTGCCTAGGCACCCTAATTCTATAGCTATATATCTGCTCTATATTCTGTGGATCGGGGCTTCCTACACTTCTCCTGCTTCTTCTTAATCATTGTCCTACTAGTTATCAGATCACCAGTCCTTCCCGGTTCTCTACCAAGATGACTGTCTCCACACAGAAATACAGTTCAGAACAACAATAGGTGGGAAAAATGGGGTGCTGGATCAACTTTCATATGACTGTTAAGGTTAAGAAGGTTAAGAAGAATAGTTCTCCAAAAAGAGTAACCGCTGTAGATCAGCATGTGCCTCATGTAGACTAGAGTTCAATGAAGAAAGCACCAGACACATTTTGAACTAGTTTAATTAAAGGTTAAGTTCACTAAAAAGCCTATGCAACTTGGGGGGTTCAAAAGGTACCACTTAAATGGGGCTAGGAAAATATAACTTAAGTATATTCTTATTTGAGCTATGGGTCTTTTTTGTTTGAGGTGCTCAGATGAAGTGTAGTTCCACTTTAATTAGGTAAGGTTTGGGGGAGAGGGTGCATAACTACAGGCACTTAGATATAGTTTTACAGACAGTACGTACTTCATTTGTCTCTAGTCAATTGGGCCACCATAGTTGGTGGAAAGGTAACACGATTTGGAGGGATAAAATTTAGGTGACCACTGATTTCCTGACGCTTCAGCTAAAGTTTTAGTCCCAGATCAAGTAGGAAAACAAAATAAGTAGTAATATAGATCTTGTCTGAGCCTGTACAATTATATTAATTACAGATTTAAGTTATGTGCATAATAATGTTGTTATATAAAATATTTATATAGAAATGCTGCTACATTAAAACTTTTTTTGTGAATCTGGGTTGATCTGCGTGCCTTATGTTTCTGTTTTATGTTCTCTATCCCCTGTCCTGTCCAGACTGTCTGTATCATCCCCTGACCCTTTGCTTCTATCTGTTTGTATAAACTGCTTATTTGCATTAGATCTTATGCAAACATCTGAGAATGTTTCCTGTATAGGAAGCTATTATATTATTGTGCTGGCTCATTCTAAAATCATTAACAAAGGTTACATGGATAATAATAGTAATAATTTATGGCCATACACCTGCTTATTCCAGGACTTAATTCTTGGCCATGAAGTAAATGCATTGTAAGGCTCTCCCAAGGATTTATGACTGGCTTAAAGACTGGACCTGGATGTTTGAGCAGGTCCCTGTCCTTTCTTTTTCTGCAGGAAAGCAAGTGGGACTTATTAATTTCATATGCACACTTTAACCATGGACAGATCCAGATTTCTGAATAGGCTATATAGGTGTAGGTTTTAGGAGTAGGCAGTGTAGAGTGAGAAGAATCAGGGAGGCTTGTCTACCCCAAACCCCTAGATTTACTATATGGCATTCCAACTCCACCATGTCACTGGGTGATCAACATCTTACCAGGCCCTTATATACCAATTTAAAGGCAACAGTCAATTAGAAACCACCAATTATGTAAAATTATATCAAACTCCCTACTATACTTAATGGGGAAGACTTGTGCATCCTCAAAGCACCTACTGGGAATCAGGGGCACCACAAAATGCATCTCATTATAGTACAATGGCCTTCTTTTAAAGGTTTCTAAGTTAAAGAACTCCAGCATACTGCTAACATTGCTTTTCGAGATCCCTATGCCTAGGGTCTACTAGATCGCTGAAAATCAATGACTCACTTTTCATGTAATAGCCGATCCACCGCCCCCCACCCCCAGTGATGCTGCTGTGCCTCAAAATAATGTGCTACTTCCAGGCCCCAGGAGGAAGACTTTCTGATGGTTTCACATCACATCCATGCAGGAAATCCACACTACATTTACCGCAATGCCTGTGTGGGTGGAGCTTAGGCTGAGCAGACCTGTAATTGGAAAATGCATCCACAGTGGGCACTTCAAACTGGGAGTCTGAGACTCCTGGGTCATGTCACATTTACCCCTAGCACAGGTGGTCAGGCACTATAGCTGGCTTGCTAGCTTCTGTGTTTTTCACATATAGCTGCCTCCTTTCCCACAAGGCAAGCAGGCCTACTGGTACTCAGTTGCCCCACGGTCTTATACACAATGCTATAGTGCCTGGCCACCATGCTGGGGCAGGCACAAACTGAGCACAATGAACTGGTACTTGCAGTTGACAGGCAGGCAGAGTAGTTCTATGACAGTCCAGGTATGAGGCAGGCAAGGTTCAGAATAACCAGGGTCAAATCCATAGTCAAAAGGCAGACAGAGTTTAGAGAATTGTCCAAGTTCCAATACAAGGTCATAAACAGGGGAATCCAAACAGCAGAGCAGGGCAGACAAACAGGGAGATTGAAGCACGTGTTAAACACACTATCACAAGCATTAGACTTCAGGCTTGGCTGGCTTAAATCAAGTTTGGTCTCCACCCAGAGACTGTCTACATCAATTACCTTGCATGTGGACAGGCAGACAGGGAGAATGCATCACAGCCAAAACCAAGATGCTGGAATGAGACCATCAACTGTCATGGAACAGGAGTGCTTACACGCTCCTGACAAGTCCGCCCACTTCAGTGAGCAGGGGTGTAGTTACACCCCTGCTTGCTGATATAGAACTACAGCAAGGAAGTTACAAGACTGGGACATAGTGGCCACCAGTTTTACAAAGTGGAAATCGGGGAATGAAGCCTTTGATTAAAAAAATGCACATTCATTTCCTCTTAGATTACACACTGAGGAAAGAACTGGACTACATATCTGCTCAAGGTAGAAGAGCACCAGCAACAACATTCTTGCTCTATCCCTATTGTATTCAGAGGGGAAAATTAAATTATTTGAGCAACTTCAGACAAACTGCTAATGAGGCGAAAAAACAATTTTCAATATTTAAAATTTGCCTCGGGCTCCAAATGCAATTTGGAAACACCAGCCTAACTGTCACCCCATTCCTCTTTTGGATGAGTTAGTTAAGTAACACAAAAGGCTTGATATCCTCATTATACACATGCCTGCTCATACATTTCTACTTAAATTGCTCCTGCCTCTCACTTTAGGCTTGGCAGACCTTGTTTTTTTAAAAAAGAGGATTTATTAAATTTAATTCTAGATGTGACAAATGTGAGAAGGGATTAATGGGTGCTTCAGTGCAAGTATATAGTAACGTATTGCCCAAAAAGGGACAGCTTTGCCTGTGTCAGCAACAAGTGTCAATTCAAAGCCAGCCTATGTGTTTTTTAGGGCAGCCAGCGTACAGAATACTCTTTGTTTTCCTCCTGCATCTATGCCTCCATTGTACTGTGTCTTTCAAGCAACAGATTTACTAAATGTAATGGCTACTATAGCGAAGAGGGGGACAGGGGTGGGGGGGACAGGGGTGTACAGGTGCATACCACCAGGGGAGGGCTGGCAGCCTTAGGCCTGGGGGGCAAGTCTAGTCAAGTGGCCCATTGAACCACCGAATCAGCTCACCATCCATACCCACTTGGTTTTAGAACGGATATTGATGTTATGAAGCAAGACAAATATGATACAATGTGGTAACATAATTTAATGTTAATAGCAACAAAGGAGGCTTAACAAAAATAATGAAGCTCATCAGTGCCCACCAATGCACAATGCAGCCTCACCAGTGCCTATCAGCTTAACCTCATCAGTGCCCATCAATGCAGCCTGATCCGTGCCCATCAATGCAGCTGCACCGGTGCCCATCAATGCAGCCTCACCAGTGCCTATCAAATGCAACCTGATCAGTGTCCATCAATGCAGGCTCACCAGTGCCCATCAGTACAGCCTGATCAATGCAGTCTGATCAGTGCCCTTCAATGCAGCCTCACCAGTGCCCATCCAATGCAGCCTGCAATGCAGAGAGAGGAGAGCCGCTGGATTACACAGAGCGGGGATCTCCCACTTACCTGGCACAGGCGCTGTCTTAAGTCCTGCCTCCTGGACTGGCTCCTATGATCGACATCATCAGTGTGCTGTCTATTATAGAAGCTGGTCCAGGAGGTAGGACTTTGTATGCGGGAGATCCCTACTCTGTGTAATCAGGCAGCCCAATGGGCCCAGCTGGATCCATGGTAGGGCCAGCCCTGGTCGCCCCCCCTTTGCCTGCAGTTAGTTGGTGGCTTCGCCCTTGGCCCCTGCTTCTTTCCTCCACAAGAAGAAAAAAGTGTGAGCGGGCAGAGGCCATCAGCCATTTTGAATGTAAGTTAGGGTGGCCTGGGGGGCAATTGCCACCCTGCCCCTGGCCCAGCCCTCCCCTGCATACCACTGTTGCATACAAGTATGTGTTGACATGCTGTACAAAAATGTCAACTTTGCCTGTGTTAGGAACCAAAGCCACCTTGTGGGAGAGCAGGCAGCCTGCATCTTTAGGTTTCCTCCCTGTAGCTATGTGTCCAGTGCAGTGGATCTAGCCATCATCAGGTGATTTAGCAAAGAGGTACTTTGTCATGCATCCTCACAAAGGGGCACTTTGTGTTCCCTTTTGGATGATGACCGTAGATACACCAGATTTTTACCCTTGTATCAAGGAGGGGTGAAATATCTCCTTTGAAGCCTCCCCCCAAAATGTTCTCCTGTTTTTTTCCATTGCCCTGACCCTTCTCCTCCTAACCCCCAAAATGATGGTGGCCATGCATATGGGGGTCAGCATAGGGTGAGCAACCTATGGTGGAGGATCCAGCCACTTTCAAAAATTGTGACAAAACTTTGTTTCCCCAGAGTGGAGCATTTTGGGCTCCCGCTTAGATCGTGGCAGTTAGTCCATCAAGATTTTCCTCTTATATCGGGAAGGGGAGAAACACCCCCCTTGCAGCTGACCCAACATTATTTCTCCTCCCACCACCAGCACCCCAATCCTAATCCTCCTTATCCAGTTCACCCAACATTCCTTCTCTTCACTGTCAGCACATCAACCCTCTTCCTCCTCCTTCCCTTACCTTCATCACCCCAACCCCCCTTCTCATAATTCTTCTCTGCCTGGCTTTCTATGTAAAGTAATGACAGCAGGCATAAGGCCTTTTAGGAAAAAAAATGGAGGCTGAGCACTTAACATTGTGGTGTAGTACAGGCCACAAAAAGGCATAAATGGAGAGTTAGGTATAACTGGCACGAGGATGCTTGGCATGCAGTTTATTTGAGGAAATATTCTTCTGGTTCTATAGCAGCAGAAGTGTGTGGATTGGTTTTGGGAATGGCATGCAGAATCAATTCTGCTGACTCCTCATAGCTAGTTGGCGGGGATATGGCAAGATTAGCGGGGAAAAAAGAAATGGGTACAGGAGTAAAAAAAGAAAAGCAAATGTCTGCTTTCTGACCTTGAGGAGGAGGAAAAGTGTGCATTAGCAGGTCCTAAGAAAATGGTGACTATGCACCCCTGAGAAAGAGAAAGAAGAAAAATTTGCATTAGAAGGTCCAAAATAAATGACTGCTATGTGCCCTTGAGGAGGAAGAAAAGGACTCATTAGTAGGTCCAAAATAAATGGGTGACTCATTAGTAGGCCCAAAGTAAAGGGTGACTATGCACCCCTGAGAAGGAGGAAGCAGAAAACTTTGCATTAGCAGGTCCAAAATAAAAGGCTGCTATGTGTCCTTGAGGATGAAGAAAAGGCTACTATGTACCCTTCAGGACGAGTAAAAGAGCACATTGGCACCCTAAAAAATGGCTTCTATGTGCCCTTGAGGAGAAGGGGTGCTTGCATTTTGCTGCTACTTTGTCTCATTGAGGTGCTTTTTCCACTAAGCTCTGTTGCATAGTCTTGTGTTTGCTCATGCATGTGGTACCCAAATGGCTGTTACATTTCCCATGTCTTTATATGCTGCAGGCAGAGGCTGCAAACCACAATAGTGCTGCCTGTAGCAGAAATGTTAACAAAGGTCCAAGGGTGCTTAAAATGATCAAGTTTTATGTATTCATGTAAAAACCAAAAGAAAAAACTGTTGCTGTACCTGGTTGTGTAACTGCAGTGTGAGCTGGAGTTTGGCTTCAACTTGTTAATGTAACTAAATCTGCTAGTACATCTAACACTCCCCTGTGTTGTAATAAATCGGATTAGGGTGCAGCTGCTTTTGAACCCAAGCAAAAATTAAAAAAAAAAATATGTAAAATATGTGACGTCAGAATATGGTGTCACTGACGCTGTCCTTGAGAAACATACTGTTCCTAAACACTGCATACAACATATAGGCTTCTCCCAAACATATAAAAGATTGGCATTTTTCCAATATTGCTCTTGAAGTCATAAAAAGGACTGTTCCCACTGAAAAATTTTTAATATTATTTTCATTAGTACATGTCCCCCATGGCAGTTTTCAGTTGCCCACACCCTTAGTTTGATAATTCCTTGCCTATTAGTTGTGAAAATGACTAAAATTGATTATCAAGATTCACCTTCCCCCATAGACTTCAATGTGGTGTGGTTTAAAGTTTATAACTTTCAGGCTTTAGGATGGGTTCATTGGACTGCCTGTGAATTGAACCCAGGTCACTGGTCAGGAAGTGTGTTACTGGCAGGACCACCAGTGAAATCATAGGAAATAAAAGATAAAAAAAAGAAAACCTGTGCAATTACCACATCTGTGACCTGCAGTATATCATTTTTTGGGGTTTATTTTTTGTTCAGTTTTTGAATAGGAACATTGCCCTGCAACCAGGAGCCTATCTTTTGGCTTGTGATTGCAGCATGGACCAGCTCCTCCTGACACAAAAGTAAATGAGCCCTAAGTTTTACCCCATTTCTCAAGCTTAGAAATAGGCAAAACGCTTCTTTCCAACTGTAACCATAAAGAGGAACTTCACTCTGGAAAAAATAAAAGTCAGCAGCAACAAATATTGTACCTCCTCACTATTAATAAACATGCACTTACCTGCCCAGGACTCCAGTGTTGTCTTCACCTGGGTTTGTTCTTCGCTTGTCTTCGGGTCCCCGGCACCACATCTTCACACCTGGCTTCCCACTGTGCATGTGTGGTTCTCAATGAACCTGCAGCCTCCTGGGACCTTTGACATGACCCAGGAGGTTGTGGGTGGGGGGTGCTGGGGATTGACGTATCCTTGGATCGCCAAGGCAATCAGAACGGAAGTGGAGTTGGTACCTGTCAGAAATATAATAAATTCAACAGAAGCCCCAGCGCATGAAAGTGTCCAGTCCAAACAATGTTGTGAGATAAGATAAAGGGTTAATGACCGGCCGCTGCTCCCAATCTCATGGGACTGGATTAGGCAATGAAGGTTAACCAAACAAGGAAGCACTGATCTGTCAAAAGCACCAAGAAGTCAAAGAGTGTATAAACAAGCTTTAATTAAATGCAACCCATCAGAACAAACAAAAGTTCAGGCAGAGGAATGATTGAATGAATGCACTGAAACTCAATGATCAAGAAAAGGCTGTGGCTGAGCCTGGAGGGATGGATGGTTGTCTCCATTGCAGGTGTTCCAGGGAGTGGGCAGGCAGCTCAAACACAATGAATTGTTGCCACAATGATGGTAATGGGGACCCCGCTGGGCTCAGAGGTGCTGTACACGTATGTGGCCAATGTGGGGGTTATGCAGAGCCCAAGGAGCCGCTATCCGATGGTGGTAGACAGAACGGGAGCCGAGATCAGTGGCAGCAGGCTTGGATGTGATGTAGTAAGTAATGAGAGGGTATAGGAACAAAACGCTGGAGCCTTCTTCAGGTCATCTGGTGAGAGCCGGCAAAAGGAAAATATATATGGAAAACCAGGGGGCGGATCAACCATTCATACCAAATCACTTCAAAAACAAGATTGATGCAATTTGTGGGGAGATCTCCACTGCACAGACCTCTAACCAACTTGACATACCCTTTAGAAATCCACTCTTAACACACTCCTCTTTTGACCTTGCTACTACCGAAGAGGTCTCTAAGGTTTTCCCAGAAGCTCGCTTTACCACCTGTTCCCTGGATCCTGTTCCCTCACATCTACTACAGTCACCCTCTTATTCTATCCTATGCTCCCTCACTCACATCTTCAATCTCTCCCTCTTTACTGACACCTTCCCCTCCCCTCTAAAACATGCCTCGATCACCCCCATACTTAAAAAGCCCTCACTGGATCCCACCAGCCTGAACAATTTAAAGAAGAACTATGGTCAAAATGAAGAAATCAATGTTATGCACCTATACAGTCTGTTAAACATGTCACTAATTGTTTTGCAAAAAGCAGTAAGGATGGTGAGATATCTACCTTGTCTCCAGCTCTCATGTGCACTTCCTTTAGTGAAGTGACAACTTTACTTTCTGTTAGCTCATGTTGTCCCCATTTGCATCTATAATCTCTGCAAAAAACATCTTGACCTCAACCGCCCACGATTGACCAGTGAAGCCACGTCCACTCCCACCTATGTCCTGCCTTTGCCCGCCCACTGCTCTAGCTCCTAGCTCCTTCTGTTCTGCCAGATTACAAATTACCAGAGGAGTGCAGACAGAGAAAAGCACACAGATTAATAAACGGATCTGTGTGGAAAATAACCTGTACTATCTTGTGGCTCTTTTGCATAGAACACACCCAGCTATTGATTGGCAGATGGGTGTGTGTTATGTAAAATAGACTGAGCATGATAGAAGTCTGGATGTCTGTGGGAAAGAGCAGCTATTTCACTGACAGGAAATAACATCTGACCTCTGCAGAACTCCTCCCATCATCACTACACTATACAGCTAAGGAGAACTGATGGAGGGGATTATAGACTCCAATCACAGCTACATGGTAGGGAAATAATAATTTCAGTTATTATGTTTATTACCATGTGTACCTTTCAGGTCTTTATATGAGGATTTACTAAAATATGTATGTTGCCTTTAGTTGTACTTTAAGACTTATCTCCTTGCTCCCAAAACTTTTTGAATGCTTAGTCTATAACCATGTTAGCTCCTACCTCACTGACAACAACCTTCTTGACCCTTTACAGTCTGGCTTTCGCTTGCTACACTCCACTGAAATTGCCTTACTGAAACTCAATAATGACCTACTAACTGCTAAAACCAATGGCCCCTACTCAATTTTCATAATACTCAACCTCTCCGCAGCCTTTGATACTGTTGACCATCCCCTCCTCCTCAAAAAAACTCCACTCTCTTGGCCTTCAAGACTCTGACCTCTCCTGGCTCTCCTCCTACCTATCACAGCGCTCCTTCAGTGTGACCTATAACTCTGTTTCCTCCTCTCCACTTCCTGTTTCTGTCCTCGAACCCCATCTTTTCTCCATTTACACCTCC
Organism: Glandirana rugosa; assembly: GCA_018402905.1. Lineage (NCBI taxonomy): Eukaryota > Metazoa > Chordata > Amphibia > Anura > Ranidae > Glandirana > Glandirana rugosa. Next base: position 541,789 of record BLSH010428124.1, on the reverse strand, counting down.
TCTCTTGGTTTGTTAATAAACTCCCATGGCTTCCAGTACCACCTCTATGCTGATGACACACAAAGCTATCTCTCTACTCCTCACATCACTCCTTCAGTCTCCTCTCGCATTACTAACTTACTAACCGACATATCAACATGGATGCCACACCACTTCCTCAAACGCAATCTTTCTAAAACCAAGCTCATAATTTTGCCTCCAGCTGTACCCCCCCCCCACTTCTCCATCAAGATCAATAATACAACAATCAGCCCCTCCCCTCATGCCAAGGTACTAGGTGTAATCCTAGACTCGGACCTGTTCTTTCAGCCCCAAATCCGATAACTATCCAAATCGTGTGGACTTCAACTCTGTAACATCTCCAAAATACGCCCCTTTCTAACCGTTGACACCACTAAGCAACTTATTCACTCCCTTGTTATCTCTCGCCTTGACTATTGTAACTCCCTCCTCATTGGCCTACTTCTCTGCAAGCTAATCCCCTCTTCAGACTATCATGAATGCTGCTGCCAGACTCATCTATCTTACCAACCATTCAGTGTCCGCCACTCCTCTCTGCCAATCCTTCCACTGGCTTCCCATTGCCCAAGAAATAAAATTCAAAACGCTAACAATAACCTACAAAGCCATTCACAATTCTGCCCCGAGCTACATCGCCAATCTTATTTCCAAATATCAACCAAACCGTCCTCTCTGCTCCTCCCAAGACCTTCTGCTCTCTAGCTCCCTTGTTTCCTCCTCCCATGCTCATCTCCAGGACTTCTCCAGAGCTTCTCCCATCCTCTAGAACTCACTAACCAAACCTGTTCGGTTATCTCCTACTCTGTCCACTTTTAGACAATCCCTAAAAACTCATCTCTTCAGGGAGGCCTATCCTGCCTCCAGCTAACAAACGAATATTCTACTCCCCTAATCAGTTCATACCTCACAGTCCCTACCTTTTGTTTCACCAGCCCCTTCCTCTTAGATTGTAAGCTTGCAGGAGCAGGGCTCCTCTAACCCTTTTGCTTTGAATTGTACTGTTGGTGTATTGTCTCCCTTTACATTGTAAAAAGCTGCACAAACTGTTGGCGCTATATAAATGCTGTATAATAATAATAATAGCATTTAAGACAATAAATCCATGGAGAAGAGTTACCACAAAGCTTTCTCCAGTGTCTATTAAAAACTTAATGTGAAAAATGAATAATAAATAATAAATATGTAAAACATATAATGGAATGATAAATGAGAAAAAAATGAATGAATAAAAATATAAAAAAAAAAAAATACACAAAAATACATTTTAATGAACGTGATCAAATAAACTAGATTAATTAATTAAAGGCCAATCTGATTTGGCCCCATAAATGTTAAGTGGGTACAAACGTGTACCATGCAAAAGCCACTCAAAACTTCATACATCCAACTTACCAAAATGTCTGATTATGACAGCACACACCACAATGTAAAAACATACAGATATTCGGGGAAGTGTTAAACCAATAAAACTAAGACCAGAAACAAGGAAATGATTAGATTTATGCGACTGTAAACTCATAATATATGAGCATATTGGTGTCCAATTCTTCGTTCAACCTGTGGGGGGAGAGTAAATTCAATGTATAAATCCACATGGTCTCACGCTTACATAATAAAGCAAATCTTTTGTTGTCTGTGAGACTCCCCTTGGGTATGTGTTCGATAGACAGAACTGTCAGGACTTTGTAATTTTTACCATGAGAACTAGAGAAATGACACGGCACACTATAAGTTCCATTCCCCTTGATAATGGTCCTGTGATGTTCACCCACTCGTGTCCGTAAAGTGCGTATCGTTCATTCGTTTCTTAGGGTTGCTTGGGGCCACGATGTTCTTCAGAGTGCGTTCTGATGGGTTTCATTTAATTAAAGATTGTTTATACATTTTAAACTCTTTGACTTCTTGGTGCTTATGACCAATCAGCGCTTCCTTGTTTGGTTCATCTGTCAGAAATAGGTATCCGTTCCAAGAAAAAACTAAAAATAAAACTCCAAAAGTAGTAGAGGATGGAAGAGGAGGAGGAAAAGCAGAACTTCACTTTGTAGGTAAAGTTTTGCTTTAAGTAATAGCATCAGGTAACTAAGGAACAAATGTTAGGCAAAGTTTTTGAAGACATGAAAGTATTCCATGTCTATGTAAATTGACCAGTGCCCCTAGCTGTGTCTTCATTTTGTTTTTTACAGTATCTGTAGGGAACTTCAAAATGTTCCTATTATTTATGCTATGTTAAGCCGAAGGAAAGCCAGACGCTTTGTTTATGAAGGAGGAACACTAACAAATAGTACCACTGAAACCCTGAGAGTCTTAGAAATACTGTGTGTTCCAGTGCCAAAGGCAATATGAAGGGTTGGTGTAGAGTTATATGAACAGAAGAAGCTATTGTGCTGTTCCAAAGATGCGTTTGTATCTGCATTCATATAATCATATAGATCCTGAATGATTTATGTGTATCTAAAGTCAAAATACCTTGTTTAGTTTTGAATTGAGTAGGGAAGGGTCAGAAATCCTTTTCATTTTTTACTTTTAGGCCTCATACACACGGGCGTATGTAAAAAAATAAGTAAAATGTTGAGCCCGGCGTCAGGGAAAATCTGCGCTTTTTTTTCAGCGTTTTGCATCGACGTTAATGAGCGTCGGCGTCAATAGGCGTTTTTAAAAAAAAAAAAAACATTCCTCTGCTATTTTTCAACCTAAAAACTTTGGCGTCAAAAACGCCGGTTAATGTCGGCACGGCGTTAGAAAGGCCAAAACGTTACAGCCTTGGAATGCGCGCTGGCCATGGGTTCTACTTTCAGCTCACTAATGCCGACGCCCTCTACAGCTCAAAAACATCAACGTTTTTATGGGGCCATTGATTAACATGGAGAGCTGCAAATAACGCCAAAAAAACGTGGCGTCAAAAAATGCCCATGTGTATGAGGAGGTTTTACCACCTTTGATTGTCCTGGGGATCGCCATCACCAAGACTAAAAGAAAGAGAAAATCCATCATTATGATGATGACCAGAACAGAAATAGAGTGTAAACCTTTCAATGGTGCACCTATTGTGATGACAACTGCTTAATGACAGACTTTTCTCACTTTGCAGAGACTTTATCTCAGCAACTTTTTCCATATTAGGAAAAACGTTGTGATCTATTTATCAAAAATTAACTGTGTGAATGCCTCAGCATTTACATAGCCGCCTAGAATAATCCCATGGTGTATCAGATTTTTATTTCCTATGATCGTCAGCTCAATCTAGTGGCCATAATGTGGTATATTCCTGATTGAGGTATTTTAGGAATATATTGCATTATGGCCCCTAGAGTTGATGATCATGGGAAATAAACATATTAGACATAATATGAGGATTAAGTGCTTAAAAGAAACAGAAGTAAGGTGCCACAAATAAGTTAATTAGGCTATATGTGATGTAGTGCAGCCCACTCCTCCTTAACCGGTTCCCAATCGGCTCTCGTACATTTACTGCTGCAGAGTGGCGCTGTCCCGCGAATCGCCGTCTATAAACGGTGGCTCACTCGTGCGCGGCTAGCAGGCCGCACTATGCAGCAGTATGGCCACGGGTCAGGCGGACTCGATGTCTGCTGGCTACTCGCGATTGGCAGAGGACAAAAACGGGGAACTGCCGATGTAAACACGGCTGTTCCTCGCTCGGTCAGGCGGCATGTAAGAGATCTATTGATCCCTGTCACTGAAATCAGCTAGATCTCTTATGCCCTTAGCAGCCCAGTCCTCTCACAGTTAGAACACGCCTAGGGAACACAGTTAACCCCTAGATCACCCCCTGCAGATTAACCCCTTCCCTACCAATGACATTTATACAGTAATCAGTGGATATTTAAATTTATGATCGCTGAATAAATGTCATTGGTGTCAAAAATGATCACCGATTTTATTTTAAGAAAAATGTCAGCACAAACATATAGAGCATTTTCGAAGTGGGACTAATTATTCACCACACGGTGTGCGCTTCGCCGCTGTGATAGTTCTAACCAAGCAACCGGATATGACGTCAGATAGAGAGGCGTGGCCTCAATGTATGTTGTGTTCGGATAACTGTATTATTGTTATCGTCAGGTGGAAGACGTCAGGTGTGACGAAACATGTAGGGCGGAGCTACGCGCTGACGTCACCACGCCCCATGTGATCCCGGAAGGACGGGTGTATTGCAATTTTGCCGGTTTCTGTTTGTTTTTAAAGCGCTGATTATTTGGATGTTTTGTGAGTACCCTGTTTTTCACTTTTAATAAATGTTGGTCATACAGAATTACACTATGTGGTCCCCTTTTATATTTTCATGCCACTAATGAGCTCGAGAGTTGAGAGGTTGAAGGATTGAGTGATTTGGGAAACAGAGGTCCGTTACTCTAGGGGGAGTCTACAACCACGGTGCTAATATATACCCCGCAGAGGGTTATATCTGCTGGCGCTTGTGACTCTTACTAGAGATAGTGGGTCCAGTAAACCTGGTAAGAGTACCCTATCTTGCCCCCCTTTCTCACTGGAGGTGATACAGATTGTTTGGTGGTGGAGGATATAAGGAACCAACACAAATTTTTGGTGTCTCCTTTTCCAGCCTTGAGTCTCCTGGATCCCTTTTCTTCTTGGCTGTGGGAAATTTCCATTTTACAGCTTAAGAGACTGCCTTGAATACTTATTAATTACTGGCTGCTGATGAACTATTGTTATCATTGCACTTATATATGCACGTTTGCACTTTATTTAGCTGAACACCTATCAAATGGTAATTGCACTTATGTAATAAGTCATTTTTATTCATTTGTAATGCTGGTTTATAATGTAATCTTCTTTGCACTTTATACACATGGTTCAAAGATATGCACTTTGGTTTTAGCGCGACACAATTAGTTTATTTTTGATACACTGTGTTATTATCGCATGGTTTGTCGCAGCTTTGTGATATAATGTTTTATTAAGCACAGTATATATATAATTTTTAACCATCCTATGGATCATAGGAGTGCAATTTGTTTTGCACTCCTGTCACCCGTTTTCAGCAGAGAGCTGACTTCAGTCGGCTCTCTGCTGACATCAAGGATGTCCATCCAGGCACCACGTCATCCCAACCACGGAGTCTGGATTTGCCAGGTGCCTGGACTGACACTCGGCTCAGCCTCTCAGCGAGCCACTCCCCTCCACAGCTCAGCTCTCCAATGAGCGAGGAGGGAGATGAGCAGAGAGCTGTGACTGACATTCTGCAGCTCTCTGCTCACGGAGCTCTGAAAACAAAGCCATCAGCAGTGTTCAAACGCTCGGTTTTCAGTGCAGAGGCGCCGGGGGACAGATGCAGCATCCACCTAGGTAAGCATAATAGGGGGAAAAATTAAACCCATGCTTCTCTTTTAACCACTTGCCTACATAGCATTTTTAATTTTTTTGCACACATTAAAATCTGCATTTTTTGCTAGCAATTATTGTACCACCCCCCCCCCCCCCCTTCAATATTTTCTAAAAGCAACGGCCCTGGAGAATAATATGGTGGTAGATGCAATATCTTATGTCGCATATTAATTGTGCAGTTGTTTATCAATCAAAAATACAATAAATGTTATTTTAGTGCAAACAAACACAATGTTAAACTCAATTTTTGGTAAACTATAAAAGATTGGATAGAATTGAGTAAACAGATACCAAACATGTCAAGTCTTAAAATTACGCATGCCAGGCACATGCGTGGCAGCTCCCGATATGGACGCTTAAGCCGTGAGCTCCGTCCCACTCCGACAGCCCGAGCCTTCTAGCACGGAAGACACACGCAGTCCCTCACCGGCTTCTTCCCCCACGAGCGACTGGACACACACTGAACCCCCAGATGACTCCGGGGTCAGTCAGGAGAGATCTCAGCAGCCAGTATGGAGCCAACAAGCAGCAGACACCCGATGTCAAGATGGCGGCCACATCTCAGCTCCTGGCATCGGCTCACCTCGTGCTCCAGCAGACATCTTCCCCATCTCCCTCACAAGCTTCAGACTCTCATGTGATTACACCTCTCCCCGGCACAATATCTCCGGCCTCCACAGAATCCCTAATTGATCAGGCATTAGAGGAAATGGGGCTTTCCCCCATGGATGCAACCCCCCCCCCCAGTCTCACTCCTCACTACAGCCCGGAGACCTGGGCCTATCACATCCATAGACAGTCACAGATTTATTCTCCAGATCTGCAGAGTTACTGGACCGGGGGTTTCACGATACTGCTAACAGAGTAACGAGTGACAGCAGACCTACAAGCCATAGGATCCCGGATAGAGACAATTGAAAATAAATTGGACGCCACTGTCGCTAGAACAAGCCAGAACATGGATTGCATCCAGGACCTCCAAAAACAACTAGAATCCGCTTTGTCTAAAATAGACGACCTAGAGAACAGGAACAGGAGATACCATTTTAGGGTACGGGGTATCCCTGAATCCTATAAAGATGTTCCTGAAACTATGTGCTCCTTTATTAAGGAACTAATCCCGGACATTCCACATCACAGACTCGAGTTAGACAGGGCCCACAGGGCTCTTAAACCACCACGTTCTGACGGTCTCCCTAGGGACGTTGTAGTGAAACCACATTACTACGCAGTAAAAGAGGAGGTGATACGCAAATCTTGCTCTTTACCGAGAATCTCTTTCCAGGGCCATGAGATTCAGGTCTTTGCAGACATATCACCCTCCACGATACAGAAACGCAGAGCCCTCAAACCTTTGCTCACAATCCTAACAGAAAAGGAGATAAAATATTGGTGGCTCTTTCCATTCCAGCTCAAATTCCTCTTCAAAGGGAAAGCCCACACAATAGCTTCTTTTGCAGAAGGGGGGAAAATCCTTCTACAACCGGGCCTCATCCGACAGAACCCACTGCAATCAACCTATGGCTCCACTTCAACCTCCTCGAAACGTCAACTACCCTTAAGGCCCGTTAACACCAACCTGGGTTAAAGCCAAATCCAAGAAATCTAAAGAAGCTTGCCCTCCCTAGAAAAGGATCCTTCCCTCTCCCTACGTAATATTTGATAGAAATCTGGTTTGTATCTCAGTCATATTCCCTTGGCTCTATGGAATCTTTCCATAACTGTAAGATGCCTCATTGGAGGCTTAGTTTGAAGTACCCTAGTTAGTGGGTACCTACTACACAAACTTAATTTTTTTTTGGGTTACCTTTTCTAAGCGTGAACATATTCCCAGGTCACTTTATTTAGTTAACTCGTAATTACCTGGGACTCTTTAACGGGAACTTGTTTTAGTGTCTCATTTATCCTTTTTCAGATATTCAGCCAAAAACACAATAATCGTCTACAACAGAATAATATCTAGGTTATCCTCATACCCTTATCCCGCTCCCTTTGGGCTTACCTATTTCCACTTTCCCCCCCACCATAATCCTCCTATCCCTCTCCCTCCCCTACATTCACATCCTCCCCTCTTTCCCTTACCTCTCACCCGTATCAAACCTACCTGACCGTCTACACTTCTTGTAAAACTAGTTTGTTAAAATTTGGTATTGTACACCTATGTTTTTACTGCCGGAGTGGTACTCATGACCCTCCTCCTGCCCAGAGGACTTGGTTATTTACCCACTTCTGTGCAGGGAGTCCTCTCCTTTTTCGAGGGGACATTTTTTTTTCCAAGTTAACGATGGAGAGCTACTCTCTCTTCCACTGCTGGGAGGCATTCTGGCCTCTCACTTTTGTACTCTATACTTCCTCTATTCTTCTAACTAACTTGCTCTCTTTTTTTACAATGTATAGTTCGGAGGACTCGACAGAGATCATAGCAGAAGCTCTTATGAACCCACAGTATACTGGTCTACATCAATCCGTCTTCGGGTACCACAGAGTAAGTGTCTCTTGGAAGTTGGCATACTCCTCTCAAATGCTCCATGGCTAAAACATCCTCTAATTCACTCCCTCTACGGGTACTTTCACATAACGCCCAGGGTCTCAATTCCCCAATTAAAAGACGCAAAGTCCTTCATCATTTCCATTCTCACAAACTTGATATAGCCCTCTTTCAGGAAATGCACTTTCCTAAAAGGTATAGACCTTTGTTTCTTCATCATAAATTCCCAACTTTTTTTTTATCAAACGCTAAGGACACAGGAGGTGTAGCGGTCCTTTTTTCTCATAGATGTAAGTTTTCCATAATATCAGAATACAATGATGCGGAGTGTAGATACATTTTAGTGAAAGGGTCTATTGATGAACAAATTTATACGATTGTATCGTATTACGCTCCCAACAGAAAACAACTCCAATTTTTTTCAAATGATGTGTACCGCCCTTTCACCTATGATAGAGGGGACGGTGATATTTGGGGGAGATTCCAATATCACTTTTGATATGGGTCTTGATAAATCTTGTCCATTGGGGAAATGCCTCATAAGTCCCTCTAAACAGAGCTTACGTAAAGCCTAAGTTGTATACCAACATGGTCTGGTAGACAATTGGAGGGAAATCAACCCAACAATGAGACTTTACACATTTTCCAGTCCACATAACTCTTTCACTAGGATTGACCACATATTGGTTGCGACCACTATGGTCCCCCTGGCCACTAAGTTGTATATCAGAGACTCCACCTGGTCAGACCACGCTATGGTATTCCTTATCCTACAGCGCCCATCAGGCCAACCTAACGTTCGACGATTGAGGCTCAATGAGTCCATTCTTAGTGATCTGATTAGAAAGATAGAAATATCACGCAGAAATAGGCAGAGGCCTCGCAGGTCCTCCTCGGGATCCCACCGAGACAACCCAGATGCCATGATCACTGAAAAAATACCGAGAGCAAAACCGTCCTCAGCGAGACGGAAGACTGACCACTAACCGAGCCCGACCTATTACCTTGCCCAGTCTGACTCAAATTGGCCTATAGAACAATTTTTTCTTTATTTTATTTTTTTCGCTTATGCTTACCTGGATCTGTTTTTGGCTTGACCCCTACCCCCCATCCACTGGGAATCCTTCAGCTGGACTGATTGGGCACTTACCACCCCCTCAGAGACCACTTCTACTTGTGCAGAACCTCACAGCTAACCTGACATGATATATGCTATCTCTGACAGTAAACTAATGCCAGAGACCCACACCACTTTCCAGGCGAATTAACACTGTCATATCATTGGATCTTGAGATGTTTGGGCATACCAGGACTGGATTTGCAACTCTGATCACTTGCCAGCTCATACCGGTCTGCCCGGAGTACGGAATCCTCCCCTGCCCCCCTTCTTGTTTTTTTTTTTTTTACATTTTACACTCTTTAACCTGCAGCTCCCTTTCACACTCAGTGGAGGGAGGTTTGGGGTCTACCCCTGTCATGCCTTCCTCTAATTTTTCCATTGCTGTTCTTTGCTCACTTGTCTAGGGCACAGACTATAGGCACCTACCGCTCCATCTAAAACAGGGCTCGGGTCGACCCGGGGGATGCATGTCCCTCGCCGTGATGTATGAGCTGACAGCTGATTTCAGCGCGTTTGCTCACAAGCACTGCATCGCGGCAGCGGGCCGCGTCGACCCTTTACTTTGTTGATGTTTTTGCTGTTTCTGGTACTTTTGATATTGATATCTCCATAAGGATGCCTCTATACTTAGCCATGTTAAAGTTGGGGAACCAGTTGCCTCTCTGCGGCGTGGGAGGTGCGGGTGCAGGCTGAGACCCCTGCCTACGGACAGAGATGCTGACCCGGGACTCCGGGTCAGAACCTGCTGTAGTATGTACATGGAGGGGGGACCCTGCCCTCGCCGGGTAATCTTGGACCCTGGCGACAGTAGTGAAGCCCCCCTGCGGGCCACAGAGGGACCCGAGTGTCCCCCGCGGTCGGCCCGGGGAGCGGGTCTGAATTCCCCCGGGGCCCTTGCCTTCCTGCCCCCCTCAGACCCTCTGTTTTAGGGGGGATCAGGGACAGGCTGGTCGGCGGGCCCTGTACCGACTAACTGTTACTGGTCCACCCAGATTTGTTAGACTGTTTATCTGTTGTAAGCGCCTTATCACTTTGCAATAATGTGCACTGCTCCTTCTGGGCAACGCTTCCCGGTGTCGCTCAGCCGTGGCGGCAGAGGCTCAAGTGCCCAGGCCACCAAAGTGGAGGGCAATGCTAATTCCTGTCTCTGTCGACAACCACCAGAAATTCCTCCGGACCAATTTAGGTAGTATTTTGACCTCATAAGCCGACTTGGTGCCCGAGTCCTGGAGTTTATCTATGCGGGGTACCCTGGTAGGCTTACCCTCACTCCCCCTCCCTTCTCCTTTTGGGGGGGGGGTGGGGGGTTTCCCCTGGGACCTGTTCTCTCTGAATCGGGAGGTCAGCCCGAAATGTTCTATGTTTACATGACTGTTTGCATGTTACTGATAGTCCTTGCTGTTGATACACCAATTGCTAGTCTCCTCCCCCACACCTAGGTGGCAGGCCCCGATTGGTACCGCTACCGGCTACCCCACTATCTCCCCATCCTTCTAGGTGATACAGCAGGCCTGCTCTGACCTCCGGTAACCACATTGGCAACCGGCTCCTCCTGGGTATTCACATTGTTTTAATCCTAGTCCTTGAGCGTCCCCTTCCTACTTTTAGCTTCCCCCTCCCTCTTCCCTCCATACCTTTTCCTTTGAGTATTCCCTCCCAGCTGCTCTCTCCCCTGTCCTGAGTAAGCCCACAGCTTCAGGCCCCCGCCAGGTGATCCATCGCAATGGCGCACCCCAAACCGCGCTCGACCCCTCTCACACTTAAGATCTACTCGCTCAATGCACAGGGCCTAAACATCCCTGAAAAAAGGAGCCGTGTCCTGGCAGAAGCAGCGAGACAAAGAACTCAGATTCTTTTTTTACAGGAGACCCACTTTAGAGGAGGATCGGTCCCACGGCTCCAATCCGCCTGCTACCCCACAGCATTTCATGCCCCCTGCCCAACTTCAAAATTGAAGGGAGTCTCCATTAGCCACTTTACTGTCACTGATCAGCTGGCGGAAAGGGAGGGTAGATACCTATTCGTAAAGGGCACATGGCACGACAAGCCTGTTACATTAGCTAACGTTTACTGCCCTAATGTGAAACAAGTCCCCTTTCTAAGAGAGGTCATTACCCAATTGACGCTTTTTAAACAGGCGTAATAATCCTGGGGTGGCGACTTCAATGTCCCCCTAGACCCGCTCCTAGATACCTCTACAGGGACTTTGTCCCTCACATACTCGGTGCTGAGGCAGATCAAACTACAGCTTGTGTCCCTTGCCTTGCATGATACCTGGAGGACCATACACCCACGCAGTGTTGCCAACCTCCCGCAGCTTTTTTACTGGCAAATCATGGAAACTCTTACTGGCAGAGCACATTTTTTACTGACAACCTGAAAAATAACTGAACTCCTATTAAAGACAATTGATATTTAAACACAACATGGAAACACTGACAATACCCTTATCAAGTAGTTTGCCCAGTTTACACTTAAAAAGTCAGCACAGTATGACAAATTATCAGACCCTGATATTTATAGACCATTCTAAAAAACACAGATTTTTACAAACTGTCAGTAAATTTACTGGCGGTTGGCAACACTGCACCCACGCGACAGAGATTACACCTTTTACTCCGCACTACACCACAGGTATACTAGACTGGACTATCTTTCTTTTGCAGCCGGACCTATCATACTTGCATTGTGCAACCATTGAGGCCATGGTTCTCTCGGACCACCACCCGGTTACCATCACTCTTACTTTCCCAGAACGCATTACTTCCACCAAGACCTGGAGGATGGACGCGTCCCTCCTGTCGGACCCGGTGGATCTGTCGGCCCTGAAACAGGGTATCACGGAGTTCTTACACAATGACACGTCTGGGATGCCTCCCTTGACGCAATGGGAGGCACACAAATGTGTTATCAGGGGCCAGCTCATGGCTATCTCAGCTAGGAAAAAGAGGGAACATAATGCTAGGATCTTGGATCTGTCTAACAAAATACGCACCCTGGAAAGGCAACATAAACGCTTCCTGGCGCTCCAAATAGCCCAAGAACTGTCTGAGACAAGAGCGCTTCTGACAGAGGAGCTGCATAAACAGGCCCGCCGCCCACATTTCCTCTCGCAGAAAATGTTCTACGAAATGGGGAACAAACCTGGGTGCCTGCTCGCAAGGGCTACCCAGCAGTGTCAACTCAAGACCACCGTGCATCACATTACTGATGCCCAGGGGGGACATCACTGCAACAACATAGATATAGCTCGACAATTTCAACAGTTCTATAGCCAACTTTACAACCTTAACTCAGGTAAAACAGACCCTATTCCACCTCCTAAACGGGCTGAGCTCATCAGGAAGTTCCTGACCCGGCATGGCCCCAAGGCCCTGTCTGGGGTGGACGCCCGGGCTCTGGAGGCCCCCGTTAATCCAAGAGGAATTTGCAGCAGCCCTCAAAACCATGAAGCCCGGCAAGAGTCCAGGGCCGGATGGATTCCCAGTCCAATACTTTAAGGGCTTCTTTGACCTTCTATCCCCCAGATTCCTTTTGGCATTTAATACTTTAGCTACCACTCCCCATGACTCGCAGAGACTGCTAGAGGCCCACGTTGTTGTGATACCTAAGGTAGGGAAGGACCTATCGAATGTAGCAAGCTATCAACCCATCTCCCTGCTGAATGTCGACGTAAAACTTTTCGCCAAGATTCTTGCCATCCGAATATCCTAAAACTTACCGGCTTTGGTGGGACTAGATCAGGTGGGCTTTGTCCCTGGCAGGGAGGCCAGGGACAATACCATCAAAGCACTGAATCTGCACCATTGGCTGACAAGCTCAAAGCAGGAGGGGTTCTTTTTGACCATGGACGCAGAGAAGGCTTTTGACAGAGTGGCCTGGGACTACATGGACCCTACCTTGCAGCATCTGGGATTGCGGACACGTATGCGCTCATTTATCATCACCCTCTATCACAACCCAAGCGCAAGGGTCAGAGTTGACGTTCACCTGTCGGAAGCCTTCTCGGTCCATAAAGGCACGAGGCAGGGGTGCCCTCTTTCCCCCCTGCTGTACATCCTTACACTTGAACCCTTCCTTAGGTCCATCAGAGCCAACCAAAATATCACGGGAATTAAAGTGCGAAATCGAGAATTTAAAATTGCAGCCTTTGCAGATAATGTCCTTCTCTTCCTTACTGCCCTGACCATGTCCTTGCCCAACCTTCTGGCAGTCCTAGAGCAATTCAAAGTGATCTCTAACCTAAAAATAAATTATTCCAAGTCCTTTGCCCTAAACGTATCTCTCCCCCACGACACCAAACAGCAGTGCCAACAGATCTTCCCCTTTCAATGGAAAGACAATAGCATTACTTACCTGGGAATCCAATTACCGGCTAGGCTATCAGAATTATTCCATAGGAACTTCCTAGCTGGGCTGTCCTTCACCCAACAGGACCTGCGAAGGTGGGATAAACTCCCGGTTTTGTGGTTCGGTTGGGCATCGCTTATCAAAATGGTGAGTCTTCCTCGTATGCTAGTAAACTACAAACAATACCGATAGCGCTCCCACAATCTTTTTTTAAACAATACAAAACAATGTGTCGCAAGTTCCTCTGGTCTGATAGGCTGGCCCGTATAGCATGGTCCAAATTTACACTACCGAAATCTCAAGAAGGGATCAGGCTCCCGGACCTCCGCAGATACTATTGGGCGACTCATCTTGCCAGAATAGTCGACTAGTCTATACACTCCCGCTGCAAGGGATGGGTACTCCTGGAGAACCTGGTCTCACAAATGGATCTGAAGCTTACACCATGGCTGCACAAAAAACATATTACTAGGACGGTCCAGTCGCATCCCCTCATAGGTGTGACCCTTTTATATTTGCCAAAGCTTGTTCCACAAACTCTGTTTCTAACAGGCTGTCCCTGCTTACCCCCGTTAGGGGAAACCCGGACTTCCCTCCAGGGATGTCCGGATTGTTCATAAGGGCAGAATGGCCCTATGGAGACATGAAAGCCCAGCAATTTTTTCGCAGGAGAAGGTTTTTGAAACAAGCAGAGCTTGTGGAACTCTCCAACACAGGTACTTTCCCATTTTGGTCGTAGATGCAAGTGAAACATTTTTTAGATGATAAAACAAGCAGGGATCACTTCACTAGACCTTTTACGCCTTTTGAATCTTTATGCTCCCGCACATCCCCCCAAAACCATGTAACAGCAACCATTCAATCCTCCTTGTCCGCCGAACCGTCAGCACTCCTAAAAACTGAACAAGCATACTGGAACCGGGTAGTGGGAAGGGAGATAGGGCAGGGTGACTGGGACCGCATCCACCTCTATATCCACAAGGGCTCATTAAATGTCTCGGTTCAAGAGAATGGGTACAAGCCTAAAACACGCTGGTACAGGACACCTGACCTGCTGCACAAATTCTACCCCTCTGTCACTGACAGGTGTTGGCACTGTGAACAAAGTAACAGGTATATCTCACCGCTCCAGGCTGCTCTCTGGATATCCAAATGCTTGTGGGTGCCCGCCCCAGCTCTCTACTGAAATAGAAACAAATGGTGGCACTCCACGGGTAATGCTGGTTACTGTATATATTTGCAAAAATTAGCCATACAGGGTACAAGACAAGTATGTGGGCAGGAGGAGGGAACATTCCTCCATATATGGTGGGACTGCCCTCTCCTCCACCCATACTGGACCAGAGTTCACGATCTTGTTAAACGTATCAGAACTACCCAAGGAATTTAAACCTGAACAATATTTACTACATCTGTCCAAAATCCCCCAAAAAAGGTACTTCAAGTCAGTAGCACATGCATATGCATATGCAGATGCATATGATAAACGCTGCCAGGATGTGCATCCCCGTGCATTGGCGTTCAACATCCCCAACCAATATTTCAGAATGGATGCACCGTACGAACCGAGTAGCGGAAATTGAAGAACTGATGCATATAACACATGATAGAATCACCAAATTCACAAGAACCTGAGAAGCCTGGCTCACTTTCAGAAACTCCCAAACATACTTAGCTTTAGCGTAGGCTCTTCTACAAATACATGATTACTCAGTTCTTTTCTTTAAGTGAATCCCTATTATGGCTATGACCCTTTGGGAGAGGGTCTCCGAACATCGGAGAGGGCAACTGGTGACAACCCTCACCCCCTCCCGATAGAAACCCAGACTCCTCCTTACCCTTCCCCCCTATCCTTAATCCTCTCACCCTGTAAGGTGCTTCCTCCTTTCTTGGGGGCATGTCGGCACCCCACACTCCCTTGTAGGGTACCCGGCTCCACTAGCCTAGGGGAGTCCCCCCTGTGTGGTCTCCCCCTGCCTTTGTCCTAATCATTTGCTGGGACCCTGAGGCTATCCGAAAACGAACACCCATGAACTGCTGCCCGAGGAAGACGTTTGAATGTGTCATTAGCTATCTGGATGCATATATTGATTCGTATTTAAACACTGTATTTTCTCAACTGCTTAAAGACTTTAACTGTTAAAGCTTTTTGTAATGCTTGAAAATTTTCAATAAAACGTTTGTGGAAAAAAAAAAAGAAAGCTAGAAATAGAAGGGGCAATTAAAGAATTTTTCCAAAACAATGACACACCTGAGATAACCCCATCAGGCGTATGGACAGCCCATAAAGTCACGCATACAAATAGCGTCTCAGATTAACAGGTCCAGGAGGGTAAATATAGAAAATTTGGAAAAGGAATTCAACACTCTGTCCAAAAAACACAAATCCAATCCACAGTCAGTCACAATAAAAAGCCTAGATTCGGCTCGGGCGGCTTTAAATTTAACCCTTACACCTAGAGCCGAAAAGTGGCTCCATTGGAACAGGGCGCGTTTCTACTCCCAGGGAGATAAAATTGGCCCTATGCTGGCTCGTAGGTTGACCCCAAATATTAGATCCTTTGCGACCCCTAAAATTAGGATTGGGGGAGGCTCCCTGTCCCAAAAAGCCCTAGCGTATTATGGGAGAGTTCCAAAGGTTTTACCAAAAACTATACAGCGCAAAGGCCTAACCGACTCAACCGGCTATAGACGGATTTCTTAACAATCTACAATTACCTAAACTCTCACATTCAGACACTGGAGGCTCCTATCTCAACTGAAAAAGTCTGCTCAATTATCAAACAATTAAAGCCCCATACTTCACCTGGCCTGGACGGTTTCTCGGTTCCTTACTATAGAACTTCTCCATCACTCTAGCCCCCTACTTGGCACGTTTTTTCAATGCGCTCAGGAACGGTGCCCCGTTGGAGAACACTCAAAACTCAGCGCACATCTCTGTGGTTCCGAAACCAGGTAAAGACTCCAGTTATGTCGGTAATTATAGGCCAATATCGCTTAAACAACGATTTAAAATTTTTGATTAAAATCCTGGCTGAACGGTTGTCATCCTTCATTAGCCTGTACATCAACAGAGATCAAGTGGGCTTTATTCCGGAGAGGCAGGGACCCAATCAAATCCGTAGAGCGATCAATATTATCTTGCTCCTCAACTCGAATTAGGATAATGGAGATCCACGAGAGGGATGTCTCCTCTTGTTGAACCTTCAAAAGACCTTTGACTCAGTCTATTGGCCCTTTTTAACACTCTTACACGTTGGGGTTTCGGAGAATCCTTCCTCAATGTACTACGGGCCCTCTACTCCTCTCCAACAGCTCAATTGAGAATGCAGACACTGTTCCTATCGCCAGAGGAACTAGACAAGGCTGTCCCCTCTCGCCACTCATATTCGTTATAGCGATCGAGTCCCTAGTGGTAGCAATCAGGGAGCACCCCGATATCCATGGCATCCACTGTGGCCCGCACTCTCATAAATGCACCCTGTTCGCAGATGATATCCTTCTCTTCATTTCCTCCCCTTTGATTACTCTTCCAAATGTCTACAAGTTACTAAACGAGTTTGGGAATATCTCCGGGCTCCATGTAAATTACAAAAAAATCCCAGGCTCTGAATATCAACATTCCCCAACCCTAATAGGCAGAATTAAAACGGAGTTCAGATTCCCCTGGAGCACCTCTTACATTACTTACCTTGGGGTCAAATTGACACCCAAAATTGAACTTCTCTATTCAGCCAATTTTCCCCCCCTCTACAAAAAATTAGAAACAGACCTATCCAATTGGGCACAATATAATTTCTCCTGGATAGGTAGAATTAATGCGATAAAAATGATGCTTCTACCTAGAATCCTGTATCTTTTTAGGTCCCTTCCTATCCCATTAGCCAAAGCCCACTTGAGATCCTTTCAAACCAAACTCATTAAATTAATTTGGGGTAAAGGAGGCCCTCGCCTTCCTAGAAAAGAAGGCGGTTTAGGTTTACCAAATTTAATTTGGTACCATAAGGCAGCACAACTGACGCAGATTTCCACCGTTTATTCACATGGGGTATTGCCTGACTGGGTCTTTATTGAAAGGCAGGCAGTACCTCTCCACACCCTAGACTACCTACTCTGGTGTTATCGGAAAGTGAGACCATCAATAATCTCCCCAACGCTTTCCCATTCCTTTTCACGTTGGGACAAACTTCAATCGCATTCCCAATTAATCTCCCCCCTCAAACCTCTAAAAAACCTTTTCCAGAATCCATCATTTCCACCCAGACTGGAAATTAAAGCGCTCCGTTGGTGGCTGAATAAAGGGCTTTATAGAATCGGCTACTTCCTTCGACCCTTAGGCCCACTCACTAAAGCGTATTGTATTAACAAATTGGAAATGCCACCTACGGAACTATTCCGATTTACCCAAATCTCTAACTTCCTTCACAAACTTTGGAATCCACACCCGTATGATACTCCAATTTCACCATACGAACAATGGTGTGGGAAAGCCATGGAGCAGAGGGGAGGAATCTCAATAATCTATAGAGCACTGTCCGCAACTGATTCAAAAACAACATACATGCTAGCCTGGGAATCAGATCTATCTCAACAATGGGAACTGGAGACATGGAACAAAAACTTTGCCAGAGCTTATAAAGGTGAACTCACTACTTCCTTAATGTAAGAAGCATCAAAGTAATGTCAGGATGGTACCTTGTCCCATCTAAGTTAGCTAAAATGTATCCCACCACGTCTCCATTATGTTTTAGAGGCTGTGGCATCAGGGGAGACATGTTACATGTCTGGTGGGAATGTCCCAACATCCGAAGGTTTTGGAACAAAAATATTGCCCTTCTCAATTCCCTGGTGGAATCTATATCCCATAACTCATAACGACTCATTTCATTCTTCTTGGGGCAAAACTGACAACAGCTAGGTCATGGAAGAAGCCAAGGGTTTCCATATCGATGACGAAAAATAAAATTTATTGGATTATGTCTCAAGAAAAGGTAGCTAGTATGATCTTAGATTCCACCCAGAAATTTGAGGCTATATGGGAACCCTGGGCAATTTACGCCTGTATTCCCTTAACTTCCTATATATGGAATGAATAATCTGTCTGCATTGTCCATTGTCGAGTCCGCTGAAAGGTTTACAATCTTTCTTCTCCTGTATCCTTTCTGTTACCCCCCTTTTCCTTTCCTATTCTTGTCTTTCCTTATAGGCTCTCAAATCTATACTTGTTCTAAACTCAGGCAAAGCTTTATTGTTTTTAAGTAGTGAGATTATTTAACACTTATATAACTATCATATTAGTTCTGTCATGAGAAGCTTAGACATCGACTTGACCACAATTCCTAACTTGAGGACTCTGATTTATAGGCTGGGAGTCGGGATGGAAACGTTCCGCCACAGTGTGCTCCCAATGGGGTGGCTGGGCATTCTCATCCTCAAATCTGTTTAGTTAACACTCCCCTGTACAAGAAATCGGAACTTTGATATCTAGATGGTTCAGTGGATATCTTATTTTACACACATCTTAAACTGGGTAAAATATCGCACACCCTTCTCATGTGTCTATATGTTATGTTACTTCCTTTTGCGTATTGTAACTGATTGTTTAGAATTTACAGATGTTTGTAATATGTTATGGCTTTTGGGGTCGACATTTCTGTGAATATACCACTCTTCCTGTACATTTGAAAGAAATTTCTACAATAAAAACGTTGAAATATAAAATGATGCATGCCCATGGAATCACAAAGAACTATGATACCCAAAATTCTCCACAGATGACACTTTAAAAGCCTATGGCCCTATAATTATTACTCTCCCTCCGTCATTTACAACCATATGTCACACGTGCAGTGTAATTGATGTTTACATACACGTGCTTGCCCTGCCCTGTGGTTTAATATGGGATGTATACAGGGGTGACAAGGGTGCTTAATTTTTTTTAATTTATTTTAGATCATTCTATTTATTTATACTCTTTTTTTTTTTAAGGAATTGTAAAGTCTCAAGGTTTTTCACCTTCACGCATTCTATGCATTAAAGTGAAGATCCTTCTGTGCTGCAGCTGCCCCCAAGAGCCCAATGGACGCAGCAGCGGCACTTGAGAGTGCACAAGCACGAGTGCCCCCATGCAAAGCGCCTCTCCGAAGGGGCACCCAATGAAGAGGAGGAGCCAGGAGCCCCATAGGGGGACCCCAGAAATGAAGGATGGGCCGCTCTGTGCAAAACCCTTGCACGGAGCAGGTAAGTATAACATGTTTGTTATTTAAAAACAAAAAACAAAAAGAGATCCTTTACAATCACTTTAATTTTTTTTTAAACTATTGCTATCACAAGGGGGCTAACCATCACCCATGTGATAGCATGGGCAAGTGACAGGTAGTCTTTATGGAGACATTGGGGCCCTCAAATGTCTCCCCTGCCCTCAAATGCGGCTTGAATACCTCCAACTTCAAACTACTCCAGCCAAGGAATGACAGCTGTGATCCTGGAAGCAGTGAAATACAGGTTGCTTCTGGGGTCAGAAATGCTTTGGTTTTGGAAGCACTGGTAATAAGATCTCTTTGCTACCAACTATCCAGCTTGCATATGTGAGCAGCCGAATCCTGGAATGAGTAAATAACTTAAAGGTATACATAACTACAAGACATAGCTAAACTTCTTACAGTTTATGAAACGGTCTTCTCAATATTTCCAGTTTCTTTTAAATCTTCCTCATAACTTAGGAATCTAAAGCAGAACTAAAGTCACAATACTTGCCTTTCTAATGGTCCAATGTCCATGAGGGGGTCTCGCGCTAGCATCTTCCCCCCCCCCCCGGTTTCTTTCAGGTGCCATCTTGATTGGCTGGTGTGGGGTGACATAACTCCTGTGCGTAGCATGTCTCCTCTGCGATAAAATAAACGTACCTGCCTGCTTGTAAGTTTTGTAATCTTGAGTTTAGTTCTGCCTTGAGTAGAACTGTGGGAGGGAAAGCCATAATTTCATCAATAGCTGAATAATATCAACAAAAAAACTTGGAATAGCTTGTTCAACCTAGTTAATAAGGTAATAAATGATGCCTAAAGTATATGTACTTAACTAAATGATATTTATTTTGCTAAGGTGCTATGTATTAAAACATTATAATTTAAATACTTGCTATCATCAGTATTTTATCCTTTGTCACATCTCAGTGCTGCTGATCTCCTGCAGCCTTTTTTGCAGCCATTTCCTGTCTACATGCCCTCCAGTGATGGCTCCATGGCCTTTCTTAAGGCGGGTTTCCTGATGGTGACAATGTCATGGCAAAATAACCAATATAATTAAATGAAATACAGGGGGTCCCCGGGTTACAAACAAGATAGGGACTGTAGGTTTGTTCTTAAGTCGAATTTGTTTGTTAATCAAAACAGGTACATTTTTGAAGTGTAACTCCAGGCAAAAGAATACTTTTTACGTTTTTTGGATATCATAGGGAAGGGGTAACAGCCCTGTAATGTTTGTTTTGCTATCTGTGCTTCTGTTTAGAAGATTTCACCTCACTTTCTGTCCCTATGAAAATTGGATTTTGAGTCATTGTGGAAACAAGGATTGGTGATAAAGCTTCAGTGGAGACACTTTTTTCCATAATAACTGTTACGGGAGTGAATTTCCCTTCCTAGGGGGAGATTTCCTCTCACTTCCTGTTGTCTCCCTCCGTTTGTAAGTAGGAGGCGTTCGTAACTAGGGGAACGGCTTTATTAACTACATATTAACCACTTCAGCCCCAGTATGATTTCCCACATTAGGACCAGAGCACCTTTTGCGATTCGGCACTGTGTCGCTTTAACTGACAATTGCGCGGTCGTGCGACGTACCCAAGCAAAATTGGCGTCCTTTTTTTCCCACAAATAGAGCTTTCTTTTGGTGGTATTTGATCACCTTTGAAATTTAAATAGCCACTGATTACTGTATAAATGATACTGGCAGGAAAGGGGCTTACCTGCAGGGGGCAATGAAGGGGTTAACTGTGTTCCCTAGGCGTGTTTTAACTGTGTGGGGGCTGGGTTGGTAGGGGCATAACAGATCTTATTGATCCCGGTGACAGGGATCAGTAGATCAGTGTTATGTCCCCTGTCAGGGCGGGGAACCGCCATGTTTACATTGGCGGTTATCTGCTTTGCTGCTATTGCAAGCGATCCCGGGTCGCCGGCAGACATCAAGTCCCCAGAACCACCGTTTGTAGGCAGCGATTCTCGTTATGCTGCCACCTTGCAGCAGTACATGCACACGATGCCGTCGTTAAGTAGTTAAAAGGGAAGTATAGTGATGTTGTATACATTTTTCTTAATTTAGTCAGAAGTGGAAATGAAAACTTTTTGTGTGAGGTAAGTATGCAATATCAGAATGTCATATGTTTTCCAAAGTCTCTTTACCTCCTGTTTTGAAAGGCCCATTGTTATTGCACAAAAGTGGATGATTTAAGACCGTGGCACATCCCACTTACTCCGTGCCCTCTACAATCCTGGGTTGTGATTGGACACAGCACAAGTTTGTCAGCAAGTTTTAGCCAATGATTTTGGCTGAAACCTGCGGAACGGCTGTGTCCAATCACAGCACAGAGTTCTGTGTTACTAATTACAAAAGCAGGGAGTAAAAACAGCCAGATCTGTGAGTAAAGCCTGGAACACATTATCAGTTTTTTTTTTGTTCAACCCAGTGGGCTGAACAAAATAAAACTGAAGAGCTCATTAGGAGATCCTGTACTAACCATCCTATGTTAGTACAGTGATCTCCCCACTGAACTAATGTGTTCTTACAGGTGGACGCCCAGGGCTGGTGCAATGATTTTTTTCTACTTAGGTGAAGGTGCATTTTGCTGATATAGCGTTCTGGAGTGTGTATGGACTTTAAAAGCAGCATACATTATACTTGTTAGTCACACAGTTAACTGCTTGATTGCCCCTTGAGGTTAAACCCTTCCCAGCCAGTGTCATGTGTACACTATTATATTTGATCAGTGTATTTGTGTCACTAGCGACATCAGTGTCAGTTAGTGTCCCTCCCAGCCAGTGTGTTAGCTCCAGATTTACCACCACACTATCACAGTCCCACTATAAGCCACTAATCACAGCCATTACAGTTTAGCGTCTATAGCTGCGCAAATTCCAGTATATGTGCTATAGTTTGCAGACGCTATAAATATCACACAAACCAATTTAATATACACTTATTTGGATAAAAAAAAATTTTTGCGAAAGGCATACGGCAGAATACATTTTGGCCTGAATTTATGAAAACATTTGATTCTTTTGATTTTTTTTTTAATTTAATATGTTTTATAGCAGAAAGTAGAAAATATTGTTTTTTTTTTCAAAATTGTTGGTCTTTTTAAATTTATTTATTAAAAAATAAAAAAAAATGTAAAAAACTGCGGTGATCAAATACCACCAAAAGAAATCAGTATTTGTGCAAAAAAAGATATACATTTAATTTGTGTACAGTGTTGCATGACGGAGCAATCGCCAGTTAAAGTAGCACAGTGCTGAATAGCAAAAAATTCCCTGGTCATGAAACGTTCTGGAAGTCAAGTGATTAAATGAGAGACAGCATGCCTGAAAGAAAAGAACTATGGATCTGTTATCTCTTTAAGACACCTATATTGCTCTGAGAATAATTTTAAAAAAAGGTAAAACATCCCTTTTTAAATGTATATACTTGAAAAATAAACAAAAATGTCCAGAAGCCATTATATGTTCTTAGTGCAACCAAAGTAATGCAATACATTTCAGTTTTGAGTAGATGAATCATTCCTGTGCTTCCATGTCTACCTTTTTTAGGCCCCTTTCGCACGGGGGACTCCACTAAGCGGAATCCGCTTGCTATGCAGGGGATATTTCTGCTGATCCCCCTGACAGGTCCGTGTCCACTCACTGTGCAAAGCGGACACGGACACAGTCCCACTCTCCTCTATGGGGCAATCGGATAGAAATGGACAGGTGGTCCATTTCCATCTGATCAGGGCTGATCCTAGGGTCACAGGCACCTGGGTGCAGAAATATTTCTGGCACCCCAAATGGGCGTGGTTATCTTACTAACTCCTCCCCTTTACAAATGTTTCTATGGCAATGACTCAAACACAGAGATACTCCCCCAAGGAGTCTTCATTGCCCTGGGATCCTCCCATGATTTCTTAAAAATAAACAAAATACAGAAAAAGAGTACTCTAATGAGACCTGGAGGGGGTGTCTCTGATGGGCACAGTACAAGACATGGTCAGAGACTGCAGTCATGATACAAGACATGGTCAGAGACTGCAGACATACTACAAGAGATGGTCAGAGACTGCAGACATACTACAAGAGATGGTCAGAGACTGCAGACATACTACACGGGATGGTCAGAGACTGCAGACATGATACAAGAGATGATCAGAGGCTGCAGTCAGGATACAAAACATGGTCAGAGACTGCAGACATGATAAAAGAGATGGTCAGAGACTGCAGACATGATACAAGACATAGTCAGAGACTTCAGACATACTACAAGAGATGGTCAGAGACTGCAGACATGATACAAGAGATGGTCAGAGACTGCAGACATGCTACAAGAGATGGTCGGGGACTGCAGAAATACTACAAGAGATGGTCAGAGACTGCAGGCATACTACAAGGGATGGTCAGAGACTGAAGACATGATACAAGAGATGGTCAGACACTGCAGACATGATACAAGAGATGGTCAGATGCTGCAGACATAATACAAGAGATGGTCAGAGGCTGCAGACATGATACAAGAAATGGTCAGAGGCTGCAGACATGATACAAGAGATGGTCAGAGGCTGCAGACATGATACAAATGATGATCAGAGACTGCAGACATGATACAAGAAATCAATGCATCAAATGCAGCCCACAAGTGCCCATCAAATGTAGCCTCATCAATGCCCATCAAATGCAGCCTCATCAGTGCCTACCAATTGCAGCCTACCAGTGGCCACCAACTGCAGCTTACCAGTGCCCACCAAATGCAGCCTTATCAGTGCCCATCAAATGCAGCCTGCCAGTGCCCACCAATTGCAGCCTACCAATGCCCATCAAGTGCAGCCTACCAGTGCCCACCAACTGCAGCCTGCTAGTACCCACCAATCCAATTGCAGCCTACTAGTGCCCACCAATTGCAGCCTATCAGTGCCCCCCAAATGCACCTTATCCCTGCCCACCAAATGAAGCTTTTCAGTGCCCATCAAATGCAGCTTATCAGTGCCTACCAATTGCAACCTGACAGTGCCCACCAATTGCAACCTGCCAGCACCTACCAAATGCAGCCTACCAGTGCAGTGTCCATCAAATGCAGCCTACCAATGCCCACGAATTGCAGCCTACCAGTGCCCACCAATTGCAGCCTACCAGTGCCCACCAAATGCAGCTTATCATTGCCCACGAAATGCAGCCTCATCAGTGCCCACCAAATGCAGCTTACCAGTGCAGTGCCCATCAAATGCAGCCTACCAGTGCCCACCAATTGCAGCCTACCAGTGCCCACCAATTGCAGCCTGTCAGTGCCCACCAATTGCAGCCTACCAGTGCCCACCAAATGCAGCCTACCAGTGCCCAACAATTGCAGATTACCAGTGCCACTGGATAACACAGAGCGGCAACGCTCTCTTGCTGTCACATATCTTGGATTTGAATCTCCCGGGTGGCCACTGTAACAAAGTCCTGCCTCCTAGACCGGGTCGCAGCTCCTATGATACACATCACACAGATTAAATTTCACTGCATTGGATCAGTGTTCTGTCTATCTCACAGGAGCCTGTCTAGGAGGTGGGACTTTGTTACTGCGCCGCCAGGCATTTCAGATCAAAGCTCGTGCAGTGGCCACACTAGGAACAATATAAGGGGGGCACATAAGACACCACAGTCAAAACTGGTGTCAGCGGACACATTCTTAACCCCCCAGCGCTGGTCTTAGCAGATACACTATTAATCCCCCTGCACTGGTCTCAGCGGACGCATTATTAACCCCCAACAATGGTCTCAGTGGACGCACTATTAATCCCCAGCACTGGTCTCAGTGGATGCACTAATAACTCCCAGCACTGGTCTAAGTGGATGCACTATTAACCTCCAGCACTGGTCCCAGTGGACGCATTATTAACCCCCAGCACTGGCCTCAGCGGTCGCACTATAAACCCCCAGTAATGGTCTCAGCGGACGCACTATTAACCCCCAACAATGGTCTCAGTGGACGCACTATTAACCCCCAGCACTGGTCTCAGTGGATGCACTAATAACCCCCAGCACTGGTCTAAGTGGATGCACTATTAACCTCCAGCACTGGTCCCAGCGGACGCATTATTAACCCCCAGCACTGGTCTCAGCAGACGCACTATTAACCCCCAGCACTGATCTCAGCGGACGCACTATTAACCCCCAGCACTGGTCTCAGCAACGCATTATTAACCCCCAGCACTGGTCTCAATGGATGCACTATTAACCCCCAGCACTGGTCTCAGCGGACGCACTATTAACCACCAGCACTGGTCTCAATGGACGAACTATTAACCCCCAGCACTGGTCTCAGCAAAGCACTATTAACCCCCAGCACTGGTCTCAACGGATGCACTATTAACCCCCAGTACTGGTCTCAGCGGACGCATTGACAACCCCCAGCACTGGTCTCAGCGGACGCACTATTAACCCCCAGCATTGGTCTCAGCGGACGCACTATTAACCCCCAGCAGTGGTGTCAGGAGACGCACTATTAACCCCCAGCAATGGTCTCAGCAGATGCACTATTAACCCCAAACACAAGTCACAGCGGATGCACTATTAACCCCCAGCACAGGTCTCAGCGGACCCATTATTAACCCCCAGCACTGGTCTCAGTGGATGCACTAATAACCTCCAGCACTTGTCTCAGCTGACGCGCTATTAACCCCCAGCACTGGTCTCAGCAGATGCACTATTAACCCCCAGCACTGGTCTCAGCAAAGCATTATTAACCCCCAGCAATGGTCTCACTGGATGCACTATTATCCCCCAGCAGTGGTGTCAGCGGACACACTATTAACCCCCAACACTGGTCTCAGCGGACGCATTATCAACCCCCAGCACTGGTCTCATCGGATGCACTATTAACCCCCAGCACTGGTCTCAGTTGACGCACTATTAACCCCGAGCACTGGTCTCGGCAGTTGCACTATTACCCCCAGCAGTGGTGTCAGCGGACGCACTATTAACCCCAGCACTGGTCTCAGCGGATGCACTATTAATCCCCAGCACTTGTCTCAGCGGACGCACTATTAACCCCCAGCACTGGTCTCAGCGGACGCACTATTAACCCCCAACATTGGTCTCAGTGGACGCATTATTAACCCCCCAGCACTGGTCTCAGCGGACGCACTATTAACCACCAGCACTGGTCTCAGCGGACGCATTATCAACCTCCAGAACTGGTCTCAGCGGACGCACTATTAACCCCCAGCACTGGTCTCAGTTGACGCACTATTAACCCCCAGCACTGGTCTCGGCAGTTGCACTATTACCCCCAGCAGTGGTGTCAGCAGACGCACTATTAACCCCAGCACTGGTCTCAGCGGATGCACTATTAACCCCCAGCACTGGTCTCAGCGGACGCAATATTAACCCCCAACATTGGTCTCAGTGGACGCATTATTAACCCCCCAGCACTGGTCTCAGCGGACGCATTATTAACTCCCAGCACTGGTCTCAGCGGACACACTATAAACCCCCGCACTGGTCTCAGTGGACACATTATTAACCCCCAGCACTGGTCTCAGCGGACGCATTATTAACCCCCAGCACTGGTCTCAGCGGACGCACTATTAACCCCCAGCACTGGTCTCAGCGGATGCACTATTAACCCCCAGCAGTGGGGTCAGCGGAAGCACTATTAACCACCAACACTGGTCTCAGCAGACACATTGACAACGCCCAGTACTGGTCTCAGTGGACGCACTATTAACCCCCAGCCTTGGTCTCAGCGGACGCACAATTAACCCCCAGCAGTGGTGTCAGGGGACGCACTATTAACCCCCAGCACTGGTCTCAGTAGATGCACTATTAACCCCCAGCACTGGTCTCAGCAGATGCATTATTAACTCCCAGCACTGGTCTCAGCAGACACACTATTAATCCCCCACACTGGTCTCAGCGGACACATTATTAACCCCCAGCACTGGTCTCAGCAGATGCACTATTAACCCCCAACACTGGTCTCAGCGGAAGCATTATTAAGCCCCAGCACTGGTCTCAGCGGACGCACTATTAACCCCTAGCACTGGTCTCAGCGGACACACTATTAACCCCCAGCACTGGTCTCAGGGGATGCACTATTAACCCCCAGCACTGGTCTCAGCGGATGCACTATTAACCCCCAGCAATGGTGTCAGCGGACGCACTATTAACCCCCAGCACTGGTCTCAGCAGAAGCATTATTAAGCCCCAGCACTGGTCTCAGCGGACGCACTATTAACCCCCAGCACTGGTCTCAGCGGACACACTATTAACCCCCAGCACTGGTCTCAGGGGATGCACTATTAACCCCCAGCACTGGTCACAGCGGATGCACTATTAACCCCCAGCAATGGTGTCAGCGGACGCACTATTAACCCCCAGTACTGGTCTCAGCGGACGCATTGACAACCCCCAGTACTGGTCTCAGCAGACGCACTATTAACCCCCAGCATTGGTCTCAGCGGACGCACTATTAACCCCCAGCAGTGGTGTCAGGAGACACACTATTAACCCCCAGCAATGGTCTCAGCAGATGCACTTTTAACCCCCAACACAAGTCTCAGCGGATGCACTATTAACCCCCAGCACTGGTCTCAGCGGACCCATTATTAACCCCCAGCACTGGTCTCAGTGGATGCACTAATAACCCCCTGCACTGGTTTCAGCAAACGCACTATTAACCCCCAGCACTGGTCTCAGCGGATGCACTATTAACCCCCAGCACTGGTCTCAGCAACGCATTATTAACCTCCAGAACTGGTCTCAGCTGATGCATTATTAACCTCCAGCACTGGTGTCAGCTGATGCATTATTAGGCCTCATACACACGGGCGTATATAAAAAAATAAACAAAACGTCGGGCCCGACGTCAAGGAAAAAAAGGCGACGTTTTTCGGCGTTATGTATTGACGTTTTTCGGCGTTAGTGAGCGTCGGCGTCAATAGGCGTCAATAGGCGTTTTTTAAAACAAAATCATCCCTCTGCTATTTTTCAACCTAAAAACGTCGGCGTCAAAAAACGCCGGAAAACGCCGGTATAATAATAGGTGGCATATGGTGGCATATGTTGGCGTTTCTTGGCATATTGTGGCGTCGGCGTCAAAAAACGTCAAAATGTTACAGCCTCAGAACGCGATGGCCATGGGTTCTACTTTCTGCTCACTAACGCCGACGCCACCTACAGCTCAGAAACGCCGACGTTTTTATGGGGCCATTGACTAACATGGAGAGCTGCAAAAAACGCCAGAAAACGCCGGCGTCAAAAAACGTCCGTGTGTATGAGGCCTTAACCTCCAGCACTGGTCTCAGCGGACGCACTATTAACCCCCAGCACTGGTCTCAGCAAAGCATTATTAACCCCCAGCACTGGTCTCACTGGATGCACTATTATCCCCCAGCAGTGGTGTCAGCGGACGCACTATTAACCCCCAACACTGGTCTCAGCGGACGCATTATCAACCCCCAGCACTGGTCTCAGCGGACGCACTATTAACCCCCAGCACTGGTCTCAGTTGACACACTATTAACCCCCAGCACTGGTCTCGGCAGTTGCACTATTACCCACCAGCAGTGGTGTCAGCGGACACACTATTATCCCCCAGCACTGGTCTCAGCGAATGCACTATTAATGCCCAGCACTTGTCTCAGCGGACGCACTATTAACCCCCAGGACTGGTCTCAGCGGACGCACTATTAACCCCCAACATTGGTCTCAGTGGACGCACTATTAACCCCCAGCACTGGTCTCAACGGAAGCACTATTAACCCCCAGCACTGGTCTCAGCGAACGCATTATTAATACCCAGCACTGATTTCAGTGGACGCACTATTAACCCCCAGCACTGGTCTCAGCGGGCGCACTATTAACCCCCACCACTGGTCTCAGCGGATGCACTATTAACCCCCAGCAGTGGTGTCAGCGGACGCACTATTAACCACCAACACTGGTCTCAGCAGACACATTGACAACCCCCAGTACTGGTCTCAGCGGACGCACTATTAACCCCCAGCATTGGTCTCAGCGGACGTACTATTAACCCCCAGCAGTGGTGTCAGGGGACGCACTATTAACCCCCAGCACTGGTCTCAGCAGATGCACTATTAACCCCCAGCACTGGTCTCAGCAGACGCATTAGTAACTCCCAGCATTGGTCTCAGCGGACGCACTATTAACCCCCAGTACTGGTCTCAGCAGACGCATTAGTAACTCCCAGCATTGGTCTCAGCGGACACATTATTTACCCCCAGCACTGGTCTCAGCGGACGCACTATTAACCCCCAGCACTGGTCTCAGCGGACGCATTATTAACCCCCAGCACTGGTCTCAGTGGAAGCACTATTAATCCCCAGCACTGGTCTCAGCGAACGCACTATTAACCCCCAGCAGTGGTGTCAGGGAACGCACTATTAACCCCCAGCACTGGTCTCAGCAGACGCATTATTAACTCCCAGCATTGGTCTCAGCGGACACATTATTAACCCCCAGCACTGGTCTCAGCGGACGCATTATTAACCCCCAGCACTGGTCTCAGCGGAAGCACTATTGATCCCCAGCACTGGTCTCAGCGAACGCATTATTAATCCCCAGCACTGATTTCCATGGACGCACTATTAACCCCCAGCACTGGTCTCAGCAGACGCACTATTAACCCCCAGCACTGGTCTCAGCGGACGCACTATTAACCCCCAGCAATGGTGTCAGGGAACGCACTATTAATCCCCCCAGCACTGGACTCAGCAGATGCAATATTAACCCCCAACACTGGTCTCAGTGGATGCACTATTAACCCCCAACACTGGTCTCAGCAACGCATTATTAACCCCCAGCAGTGGTGTCAGTGGACACACTATTAACCCCCAACACTGGTCTCAGTGGATGCACTATTAACCCCCGGCACTGATCTCAACGGATGCACTATTACCCCCCAGCAGTGGTGTCAGCGGACGCACTATTAACCCCTAACACTGGTCTCAGAGGACGCATTATTAACCCCCAGCACTGGTCTCAGCGGATGCACTATTAACCCCCAGCACTGGTCTCAGCGGATGCATTATTAACCCCCAGCACTGGTCTCAGAGGACGCACTATTAACCCCCGGCACTGATCTCAGCGGATGCACTATTACCCCCCAGCAGTGGTGTCAGCGGACGCACTATTAACCCCTAGCACTGGTCTCAGCGAATGCATTATTAACCCCCAACACTGGTCTCAGTGGATGCATTATTAACCCCCAGAACTGGTCTCAGCGGACGCACTATTAACCCCAGCACTGGTCTCAGCGGACACAATTTTAACCCCCAGCACTGGCCTCAGCGGACGCACTATTAACCCTAAGCACTAGTCTCAGCGGACGCATGATTAATCCCCAGCACTGGTCTCAGCAGATGCACTATTAACCCCCAGCACTGGTCTCAGAGGACGCACTTTTTACCCCCAGCACTGGTCTCAACGGACGCATTATTAATCCCCAGCACTGTTCTCAGCGGATGCACTATTAACCTCCAGCAGTGGTCTCAGTGGACGCACTATTAACCCCCAGCACTGGTCTCAGCGGACGCACCATTAACCCCCAGTACTGGTGTCAGCGGATGCACTATTAACCCCCAGCACTGGTCTCAGTGGACGCATTATTAACCCCCAGCACTGGTCTCAGTGGATGCACTATTAACCTCCAGCACTGGTTTCAGTGGACGCACTATTAACCCCCAGCACTGGTCTCAGTGGACGCATTATTAACCCCCAGCACTGGTTTCAGTGGATGCACTATTAACCCCCAGCACTGGTTTCAGTGGATGCACTATTAACCCCCAGCACTGGTCTCAGTGGACGCCCTATTAACCCCAGCACTGATCTCAGTGGACGCCCTATTAACCCCCAGCACTGGTGTCAGTGGATGCACTATTAACTTCCAGCAGTGGTCTCAGTGGATGCCTTATTAACCCCCAGCATTACTCCCCACGCTTCACAATTACCCCCCCAAGCTATACAAATAACCCCCCTCACACTTCACAAATACCCCCTTTTCACAAATTTTAATCCTAGTCAATCTACAATCTACTAAGGACTTTGCTAAGCCTCAGTGCTGGCTCACTTACCTCTCCTCCTGGTAGTCAGCTGGTGGCCGGATCTTCTGCCTCCTGTCAGATCCTGGCTACAACACAGGCCTAGTTGCTGGGCACCCCGATAATTTCCACAATCTCCCTCCCTGAGTGGAGGTTGGCTGGATGGCAGCAGGACCCGTGAGCCCGGCACAGCTCTGAGCAGTGTCTAGGTGGGCTGGGCGATTGACGGATCCTCCCTCCGCTCTGTTGTCTCTCTGCTCTCCTATGCTGTGTGTCCTTCGCTGTGCATGCTGGGCTGCAGCAGCATGCAGGGCAGAGGACACAGGAGAGGGGGAGAGAAAGATCCCAGCCGCTACATGCTGCCACATGTGACCCGGCCCCCAGTGGGGGGGAGGCACAAGCGGGGGCATAGAATAAACTGGGGGGTGATCACACACACACACAAGGAGAGGAGGAGGGAGGGGAGCACTCTGGCACTTTAGCGCCCCCACCTCTGCGGCACCTGGGTGCAGTGCACCCCAGGCACCCGCCCAGGATCAGCCCTGCATCTCATGACATCCAATCCGATCTGCCGGATGGAATAGGACCACCATCCCTCTGTTTTTGGCGGATAAGATCGGATCGGATGGCAACATGTATCTGCTGACATCCGCCGCTCAATAGAAGAGAATGGAGGGTTCGATCAGGTCCACCTGAAAAACCGACAGGCAGACATAATCGGACAGCCTGTGCGAAAGGGGCCTTAGTTGCAGTAATTAGTAGACTGTCCTTGTCCATCACCAAGATACAGACAAAAAGCTGATGTATTCTTTCCGTCATATCTTTGTTGTGTGATGTCAGCTCCCACATCTGTATAATCAGTAGGCACACTGAGTGTTTGCTCAGGTTCTCTGAATACCCATTCTATTGGAAGGAGAAAAGCTGCTTAAAAAACGAGGTATAAACCATGTATTGCGTACGCATTTTTGCACGTTCTCACGCGTATGCACGTTAATGCTTTCTTTTGGGCAGAATATGAATTTATTCTGTCTGTTAGAATTCATTTGTGCACGAATGCGCATAATCACTTTCTAGCGTTTAAGCGCGTTTATGTGCATTTATGCGTGTTCCCGCACTTTTTTCGAAACAAGAAGATTCAATTGCAGCAGATGTTTGGTAAATGTCAGACTCTTTGGTTTATAAATATATCTCTAAATTACTTTATGGTAAAGTTATATACAAACAAAACAGAGTTTTTAAAGTGCTGTTTTATAAAGTTGTATCAAATATTAACGTGTATGTTAGGGAGGCCATATACGGTCGATTTACGAAAATCAATAGTTTCTAAGAATTTTCATTCGAATTTCGCACCATTAGTGGGCCATAGCAACAGCCGGTTTTCATGCGGCAATCAAATTTGAGTAATCGGGCATGTTGGAAATTTTTAGAAAAACAAAGATTTTCCAATCAATGATGGGAGAATTGTGCCTGAAATGTAATAGAAAAAGGAATGCACATGAATGCAAGAAAAGAAAATCCCCGGAATGAAAAGATGATTCTCGGCCACGAAAATTCTTTTCTATAGCAACATGGGGTGAAATTGAAGGCTTGGTTGGCCGAATTTCATATATCAATGGTGGCACAATTGGATCAAAAAACGCATGAAATTCGTGATTTTGAAAAGAAAATTAGTTCGGAATTCAACCGTCTATGGCCTGCCTAAGGCTAAATTGTTTTTGCTCTGTTTTGGAAAGAGTAGAGCAACAATAAAACCCGTCATTTTAAAGCTTCTGATTTCCAGTCAATTTACATGTTAGTGATAATGGTCGACATGACAAATTGAAAGATAAAACTGGCCCAAGAGGATTAATTAAACTAAAAAAAAAGAAGAGAATCCTCCTTCAGACAGAAGTCAATCCAACAACCGAACAGACACGCATGGATCGCATTTCAGACAGTCCCTTACAAATTTGAATAGGGCCATATACACGGGCCGAATATCGGATGGCATTGGGCGGCTCAACAGAAACCGGCCGACATTCGGCCCATGTGTACGTCAGCCGCTATGAGAGAAACCGGCCTTTTGGCTGGCTTCTGTCAAAGGGGCATGACTGACTAGGGTCTGCTGATCAGCATCTGAATAGCACTCTCAGCCAACAGAAAAATAAAAAACTAATAGTGTGTACTAGGCTTAACTTCATCTGGGGAGGGACACAGACAACATTTATATGGGAATATCTGGGTTGGCAGAGTTGTTGGGTGTACCCAAAGAGAATTTACATCTTCTCTGTTGCGAAATATGTGTAAATGATTTTTTTGTGCTTAGAGTTCAGCTTTAATTATAAGTATTTTTTTGATGTTCTTAAAAGAACATAACGATCACATTTACATAAACTAATATCCCAGGACTGTATAAAAACAGGGACTTTCAATGGTGAAAGCGATTGTAACATTTCATGCCATGCCACAGTATTTGTTAAAATGTTTAAATAATAATTATTCTATCTTGATTAAATTTCCCTTAACGCATTAGCTTTTTTTAAAGTAGCTAATGATATCACTGAAATGATGGAACCACGGGGAACAAAGGGTCACCCAGTATAGGCTGTGTCCTGCAGCTGTAAAGATCTGGCGGCACATTAAAAAAAGTAATGCGGATTAGAATGAAGGAGATCAGTCCCTAGTTAAGGCTGTAATTATATGGCTGATATTAGTTTACAGTTTACTAAAATTGCCATTTCTTAACCTGTATGGGATTATTTTAGGCTTTTAGGCTTATGTGTTATTTGTAGAAAGGCCATGGTCATCATTATTTCCCTACTGCTTGTCCTATTGGGAGGTGACAGGCAACCTCTCATGAGGCCTTCAAAAGAGAGAGAGTGAGATTGATGGACTTTTGTTCTCTGCAGGCTAGAGAGTCACTAATGTAGTGATGTAATGCCTAATTCCTATTGAGATCCTGTTCATGACAGAGCAAAGTTGGCCATACACTGAGCAAATTTTGGCTGGTATCTGATGAACTG
Source organism: Glandirana rugosa (assembly GCA_018402905.1). NCBI lineage: Eukaryota > Metazoa > Chordata > Amphibia > Anura > Ranidae > Glandirana > Glandirana rugosa. The sequence goes on along the minus strand of BLSH010428124.1, from coordinate 507,164 downwards.
GCTGAAGTCCAATCAGTGGGTGGCCCTGCCAGTTTTGCTGCATTTGACAAATGTTTCAGCCAATAAGATGCAGCTGATGTTTGCATATTCTGACAGCAACTGCTGCTAACAGTCAGAATGCAATGGCACTGTTTTGTGTACATGGAGGAATCTGTTCGAAATCTAACAATGTATGGCCAGGTTAAGTATATTGGGCTCGGAGTATGGTCTTGAAATACATGGTCCCCTGAAATACATCTGCTGCACTCTCATAGTGAAGCAGCAGTAAAAGGCATCTTTGTACAGCAAAAAATCTTGCTGTCAGTAATAAAGAGAGCGATAACTCAAGCCCAACTTCTGTGACATTGATATACATTCAACAAAATGGTGGTCATCTGCACACAGACGCCGACGTCCTGTTGCATAAATGTGAATGAGATGGGTAAAAGATGACTTCAGCTCCTTTTCCTTTATGCCATGTATTCTTGGGTCCTTTTGCAGGCTTTGAAGCATGAGGGAGACCATGCACCGCAAATTTGCGGAGGCATGAGAAGCAGACTCCTCGGGGTCACTCAGGATTATAGTATCTGGAACTGCCTCTTCCCAGCCACGTACTACTCCCAAGGGTTCTGGGGATGGAAAACCATCTCTTACTATTTGATGTATGTATTCCTCTGCTTCAATGCCTCCAAAACTACCAGAATCCTCCTCCTCCTTCTTCTCCTCTTGTGTGTTCTGTGACATGGCAAGTATGGCAAAAAGTGGACCATGAGCAGAAAGGAAGTCCTCCTCTTCCTCCCACTACTCTGCCTCAAGTGCCCTGTCTATTAGACATGTGCAATTTGATTCAGTCCGAATACAAATTCAGACAAATGTTTGGTTATTCAAGGATTTGGAAGTATCCGAATCTCTGAATGAAATAGTAATGAATGGTAACGTATTTCGCTGAAATCTGTTTAAATTAGTTTTGTTTATTTGTTTTCTAAAGAATTCTAACCTTTCAGAACAATTAAAATTCAGATCGGTTGAAAAATGATCCACTGTTTTGAATTCTGTGTAAATAATAGCTGGTTGTTAAGCAGCGGGCCAAAAAGCCGGCCGCCCACATTCTTAACAACCATGAGTCATCATCTGTCAGTGGGCTTCCCCACTGACAGATGAATGTAAAGAAAGAATGCCGGCATTGCCTGGCAATAGAAAAATATAAACTTTTTTTAAAAGAAAAACAGCATGGGGGTCCCCCCCAGAATCCATATCAGACCCTTATCCACGCATCCAGACTTTTTGACACTTTTTTGGTGAATGGGTAGGGGTACCATGTACCCAATACTCATTCACATCGGGTGGCTTCCAGATTCCGATAAAAATCCCCCCGCACGCAGACCCCCACAATCACCAGACACAGTTGTGGGGCCCTTATCCCCATGAACATAGGGACAAGGTGCTTTGAGGCGGAGGGGCAGAGCCCCCTTGCCCCAAAGCGCCCATCCCCCATGTTGAGGGCATGTGGCCTGGCATGGTTCAGGAGGAGGGGGAAAACGAATGCATGAAGGTAAAAAAAACCTTCAGCCTTTACAACCATTTTAAAACTTCACAGCTGATCTTTTCCCACTTTACTTAGGAAAATTCAATACCCCTCTGGTTTCCCTGACTCTGTGAGTCCTCTGCCACCTCTGGCACACTGGGTTTACTTATAGTGTTAATTCCCCTGTAAGTAAAGACACTGTAATAGAATACACAAGCTTGAGGTAAATTAGGAATGTTTACTCAAAGAATATGTTAAATGAAGAACTTTGACTCAACAGAATGAAATTACGCACATCAAGTAGTTCTCACAACTGGACAAGTGTCACACACCAGTACATTATACTTTATGTCAATTATGATTTGGTAGACTCAACCAATGTATATATATATCTATATACTACTGTGCATGTGAGTGGGGCACAGGAGAGCAGGGGAATGACTCCTTCAAGTGTCAGAATAACAATGAAAGCTTCACAGTGATCACTGACTTAAATATGTGGAACTACAAGTACCAACAACTCAATGTACAGTATGGATGCTTGTGTTTAGTTTCCATTCCCAAAGTGAATGAATAAGCCTCTCCTAGTATCAGATATACTAACAGATATGAAGAATCAGGCTATCTGTGCCCAGTGTCTGTTAGGTTGGGCTTTCATCCACTCACCACACAGGAACAAAGGATGTCGATGCTGTATACACCACTGCTGCTGCTGATGATGATGATCTCTCCAGTCTATGGCTCTTAGGATGATCTCTGGCCTTCACCGCCTCTCACCACAGTTCTCTCAGATCTGTTGCCCTAGTGGCATGTATAGATCAGGAACAGGTCCCACTTGTAGTAGGGCAGGTTATTCAAGCTGCTCGCTGAAGTCCGGCACGGTATCTGGATTGATGAGTCTGTGAAAGCAGGGTGCGACTCTACCACTTTCAGCAACAGATCCCCTGCATACAGATCCATGCTGGTCCAAAGAGAGTGCGCTAGGCCCAAAGCCTTTGCTTATATAGTCTCTCCCATGAGGCACCTCTTCTCCCAGAAATCATCCTCTTCCACACAGCCTGTTGGTAGATGTAGTTCTCTCCAGTGTCAGGGGGCAAATCCTCACAAGTAAACTACAACTCCCAGAGTGCGTCTCTCTCTTGTGATTATTAGAGTCACAGATCAGCAAACTGGAACACTAGGGAAAACAGCTGCATTAAATTTAATAGCAGAAATGTCCTCTCATTGCCAGGATACCCAGCTCCTGGCTATGCAATAATAAATTGTTCTCACATTATTTTCATCCTCTCTTAGTGCTACCGATCTCTTCTAGCCTCTTTCAGCCATTTTCTGTCTACATACACCCGCTCCAGCCCCAGCTGCATGGCATTGGGCAGGATTCTTGATAGTGATAATGATGCTCCATGCTTGCACAATGTGTGTCAGCACGGCTGCTCTTAGTCTCCATCAGGGGTGCATGTGACAGGGTGACAACATAAAAACACAAATGGAAGACAGTGGTCACCCCCTAACAGGAAGTGCCTAAACAAGGACCTCAATGTCAGTTTCACCATTTATTATTTAAATGAAAGTTGCAGATTTAAAAATACTGCAAACTAATTTTGAAATTCCATTAACACATTAACCCTTTCACTGCCGGTGCCATAGGTTGAGAGCAGGGGGTTTCACACACAATCAGGTAGCTGAAGCCACCGGGATTGTGTGTAAAACTGACAGGCAGACTTCTGCAGGTAAGGTGGATGCATTCAGACAGCTGTGCTGCTTCCCGATGGCCTCCACACACCCCTGATACCGGTGGCGAGTGCCGGCGGTGAAGGAGAAGAGGGGACACACGTCCACTATCCTCCCCTTCTTGCTGTGACCCGCAAAGGATGTGGATGAGGTCACTTCCGGGTCAGCCTCTCTGTGCCCCCCTGCTAGCATAGCCGGTAAGGGATGTATTGCAATGCAATATGCATTGCAATACATTCATTGGAGCCCAGAGAAGACATGTGTTATTATAGAGAAACTGTCACCTAAAAAACTTTTTGTTCCCTATGTGATGGAAAAAATAATGTTAAACAAAATGTTTTGCAAAAAAATAAAGTCACACCCGAGAACATAAAATCCCTCCTGAAAAATTTTTTGAGGCCTCCCACCCCCACATATACACACGTACAAATGTAAACGCATGCGCCAGGGCACTTACATGTGAAAGCCTCGATTACACGTTACGTGCAGCAGATTAATTCTAGTACAAGACCTCCTCCATAACACTAAACTGATGACCTATAGGTGCCCTTTGAGGTCTCACCTTTAGAAAGTATAGGCTACTGATGTTTGTTGCCATTTCACGGGCGCACACAAATTTAAGGTTTGACATGTTGGGTATCTATTTACTTGGTGCAACCTCATCTTTTATATTTTATGAAAGATTTGGGTAGTTTATTGCATTTGTTTGCCCTAGAATTTTCTATTGTTTTTTTTACTAAGGTGTCTGCTTTCAGAAAATATATATAATGTATGGGGTTTTAACCACTTCAGCCCCGGAAGGATTTCCCACATTAGGACCAGAGCACTTTTTGCGATTCGGCACTGCGTCGCTTTAACTGACAATTGCACGGCTGTGCGATATTGCACCCAAACAAAATTGGCATCCTTTTTTCCCCACAAATAGAGCTTTCTTTTGGTGGTATTTGATCCCCTCTGTGTCACTTCTGATCACCGCTATAAACAAAAAAAGAGCAATATTTGTTACTTTTTGCTATATGACATATCCAAAAAAAAAATAAAAAAACGAATTTATTCATCAGTTTTAGCCAATATATTTACTTCTACATGTTTGTGGTAAAAAAAATCAGTGTGTTGCTGTATTTACAAACCATGAGAATTCAATGATGGCGTTTTTACTATTTTTTTTTTTTTTGACTAGTAATGGTGGCGATCTGTGGCGACTGCGATATTGTGGAGGACATGTCGGACATTTTTGACACTTTTTTGGGACCATTGACATTTATACATTGATCAGAGCTAAAAATAGCCACTGATTATTTACTGTATAAATGTCAGTGACAGGGAAGTGGTTAACCAGCAGGGGGCAACCAAGGGGTTAACTGTGTTCCCTAGGTGTTTTCTAACTGTGAGGGGGCTGGGCTGGCAGGGGCTTAAGAGATCTAACTGATCCCGATGACAGGGATCAGTATATCTCTGTCATGCCCCCTGACACAGTGGGGAACCGCCGTGTTTACATCGGCGGTTCCCCGCTTTTCTTCTCTAACAGACGATCCCGGGTCGCCAGCGGACATTGAGTCAGCCCAACCCGTGGCCCCACTCAGGGAGCATGCACGGGCACGAGAGCGTGCCACCGGCGGCGCACGCTAGCCCCCTAGCTCCACGTGCACTGATTGCCATTTATAGTAGTAGATGAACTCAAGCTGTTTCAGCACCGGTTAAGTAATCTTCAGGCCTAAAATCATTTTTTAAACATGTGCAATATGCAAAAAATGTAAAAACAGCTCTGGTGCAGGGGCGAAACTACAGGGGTTGCAGGGGTTGCAATTACAACCGGACCCCATGCTCCAGGGGGCCCGTATGCCTCCCTTGTACACCTGAATAGGTGAGATGGTGGGGGCGGCATCTGGGGGAACCAATCTCCTCCATTTTCCTCCTAATGGAGGAGATTGGTTACTCTATATGCTGCCCCCGCCTCCTCTCCTATCCAGTTTACTTGTCTTCTGCTGTTCCCAGGGTCCCTGTGTGCTTCCCTGGTCCCCCCCCACAGAGCTGCTGTCTTTCCACCTCCTCTCTGCTGCCAGCTGCTGTAGAAGATGTGTCATGATGGAGAGATGGGAATGGGTTGGTAAATTTGTCATTTACCGGCTCCTTCCTTTTCTGAATGGACAGAGTCAGTGATTTGTACCAACTGGTTCATTCATAACTGAAGCATAATAAACTGCTTTTACTATACTTCTGTTTCTGAATGAATGGGAGGCTCAGTGCACAGCTATTCCTTTCCATTCATTCTGTGCAGCTGAGGCTACACAGATGGAAATTGAGGGCTGAGGTTTGTTTAGACTCCTGATATCTCATCAAAGACCCCCAACAGGGCTCCTAAAAATGTTGTTAAAAAATTGTAAAATAAAATGAAATGGTAAAAAAATTATAAAATGAAAATAAAAATTAAAAACTACTGACATCAGTGAGGGAACTGTCAGGATTGTAAAGGTCACAATTGTGACCGGGCCCTGGCATTTCACCACCATGAGGAGGTCCGAAGATGGCAGAAAGGGGGCCTGCTGCAGAACTTGTGAAAGGGCCCCGCTGTGGTAATGTAATAAAGGGACCCGCAATAGGAGTAAAGGGCCCCAGGATCAGTGGGAAGAGGGAAGCGCCCTGGCTAGGAGTCAGGGGGCCCTTCATAATTTCTTGCACCGGGGCCCTGAAGGTTCTCGTTACACCTCTGCTGGCGGCAAAGAGTTTAGTGATCAGGCCTAGATGAACTTTGTGTGTTTTTCAAAACTACAAACATCAAATAATATTATTAAAACAGTATTACACTTTATTCTTATACCATTTAAAAACATGATCACGTGTGAATATATAGGTATATGTCATGATGTCTGACACACAAGCTGCCAAAACCTGAATTTCTGGGAACATGGAGAAGGTATTGATGGAAAGAATAATGACGATAAGCCTGGCTTCAGGGCACTGTACATAAACACAGAGTTGTATTATGTATCTGAGCCCACAATTCTCCTCCTTGTTAGCTGCTCAAACAAGGGTGCAGCACCCCCTGCAGCCCACATATTCCATACATTCCTGGATCAATCATATATACAATATCTTACTATTGTGTTTCAAGGTGAGAGGGTTTATACTTTAAACACAATCTATTTAAACTAAAAAAAAGTTTTGCTTTTTATTTTTTCAACCTCAATTGTAATCTAAGATTTTACCATGACCATAGTAGGTCAACGATGTCAGGAGCTTCCCCACCCCTTTGTGTATGTGTAGCTGCGGAGCAGGGGACTCCCTTGCTGCAGTTGATTGAGAAGCAGAGGGCAGGAGTAACCGCTGCCTTCTGGATTTGGTCCAAACCTTTATCCTCCTCATTCCTAATGAGGACCATCACACTCTGTGTGAGAGCAGCCGTCTACCTCGAGCAGTATGATACACCCACACAGTCATCACTACTTTTCTGCAATCAGTAGTGATTTATTTATTTATTTCAGGTACTTATACAGCACTGTCAATTCACGCAGCGCCTTACATAAATATTGTACGTTCACATCAGTCCCTACCCTCATGGAGCTTACAATCTAAGGTCCCTAACTCACTAATTCATACACATACTAGGGCCAATTTTAGACAGGATCTAATTTACCTACCAGCATGTCTTTGGAGTGTGGGAGGAAACCGGAGTGAAACCTGGAGGAAACCCACGCAGGTACAGGGAGAACATGCAAACTCCAGGCAGGTAGTGTCGTGGCTGGGATTCAAACCAGCGACCCTTTTGCTGCCAGGCGAAAGTGCAATTCACTACACCACTGTACTGCCCTTGATCATGAGCATTGCTGATTGTAGCACAATAGTTGAAACTGTGCAGGGGTGTGTCTGACCACTGGAGATAGATTGATGCAGGCTGCCAGAGAAGGGGAGTTTGGAGTAATGCACCTGCAGCATTAAAGGAATAAAAAAAGAAAGACTATTAAGTAGTTATTGCCCAACTCCAGGCATATTGTTTGATTTAAAAAGTCTCCCAGCAGCTTAAAACTGCTCACCTCCCCTACTGTAAATCATTTTTGCCACAAGATGCCCCACTCAGCATCATTCAACCCGGAAGACTGAGAACATATTGTGAGCACAATGCATCATGGGAGGACATCACCACAATGCTCTGTACGCACAGGGCAATGATAGAAAGCACAATGCTGGTTTTATCACCCCAGCTCTTCTATCTTCATTATCAAGAATTGCCACTGCTTGAGAAAATTAGTGTAAAAAGCAGACACCGTGCCTGACATGACATTTAGAAAAGATAACATACAAAACAACTGCTGGTGAACTCCAAAAGAAATAAGGGGTGGAGGGAGTGGATGACACCAAAGTGACGACCAGAATTCAGCACTGAAGTGGTTGTAAAGGCTGAAGGTTTTTTGCCTTAATGCATTTTCTGCATTTTGTTTATAAACCTTCCACATGCAGCTCCCCCCAGCCCAACTTTATACTTACCTGAGACAGATCTCGATCCAGTTATGTGTACAAGAGCAGAGGCTTTTTCGACTTGACAATGGACACCCAGAGCAGGGCTCGGGAGCAAGTACACATGGGTACTCCCGTAGCAAATGGCTTGCTGTGGGGGAACTTGGCAGGGCGAGGAGTCAGGAGCACTGGCAGGGACTCTGAGAAGAGAAGGATCAGGGTTGCTTGATGTAAAACCATTGCACAGAGCAGGTACAATAAGTATAACATGATTGATAAATTCATGAAAAAAAAATGGAGCATTTACAATCACTTTAAACCTATTTGAGTAGCATTCTTATCACATGGCTTTATGCTGGGTGCGCACAGGCCGAAAATTGGCTGGTTCAGCAGTAACTGGACGACATTTGGTCAATGTGGACAGCTGTCTGTCTGATAGAAGTGACATGCTGGAAAACCAGCATCCAGTCAGCGCTTGCAGCCAATGGCTGTGAGCACTGATCAGTGTGTTCTGGGGAGGGCGGAGTCCCCCAGAATACAATAGCACAGCAGGGGACAAACAAACTGACAGATCGCTGTACCAACACAAGCAAGGTTGGTACAGCGATCTGTCAGTTTTTTTGTTCAGCCCGCTGGGTTGAATGAAAAAAAGAAAAAGATTGGCAGTGTGTACTAGGCTTTACTTACAAGTTGTCTTGTCTGTTCAATTTGTGTTTACTCTCGTTCTATTTTTATTTGTTTTCCTCAACATGACATGCATTTCTGTGGAGGCTCACATCAGGAGCTGGTACTCTATGAAGCCATCACAGCCTGCACAATCCTCAATGAGACTTCAGTAAAAAAGCAGCTGCTCTGTGCATCAACCATATCAAGAACTAGCTGGTCCACAGATTGTGGGGACAGTCTGCAATGTGACTTTTAAGCACTGTGTTCTGCTTGTGGTGCTATCTAGACACTTAAATCCTGCTGCATACCTTTATTGAGGACACATCATTTTAGCCTTTTTAGCTGTGCTGTCTAAAGCCAGCCCATACTCATATTACTATAAAGAATATGTGGTGCGGCGCTCAAATAGTCCCAGAGAAAATGTCCATCATCTTTTGAGTTCACTAATTCAAGACCCGCCACCAGGGTATTCCTTATGAGGGTGAGAATCCCATCACCGTCACCCAAACACACTGGTCCTTACCGAATAGACCGGATCCCCATTACAGAGGTCAGATCGGCATGATGTCACTGGTCAGGTTCCTCGATGGTCACCGATCCCCTTCATGTCACACACTCCCCCCGTCTACTTCCTCGGACTCAGATAGCCCTGGTTGTCTAAGTGGAAATGCTCCAGACCACAATTACCGCCTCCGTCACTGTCCTGGGTCACCACTCTCAGCATCCTACCTCATACTCATATTACTACTCAATGTGAGGTCTGCCATTCCATAATGGGTCCATAGGTGCAGGGCCCTGTTTGTCAGGCCTCAGTGCCCCCTGGTGTTTCCAGGTTGAGTGTAGCACCTTTTGGATGCTCTTCTTTACGATTGGCTCTTCTATCCAGTACAACATACATTACCTCCAAGGTTGGGCAGGTAGACAGAAAGATCTGAGACTTTGTTTTTAAACCACACATGGAATGTTCTTTGATACACCAATGAACAACTGCAAGGTTACCTCTTATACCCCTTGTAATGGAGAGAGTCCCTGTCCCTATGTAAATGTAGAGATAAGTCATACGGAGTTTGCATTTTGGCTGACTGCAAGACTACAGAGTGTAGATTTTAAATGGAGAAAACTGCTCTGGCAGTTTCCTCTGTATTTTACTATGGTTGGATGGGACTCTGTAGTTTGGAGATCCCTAAGAGTCTTGGGTGGGATGGGATCTCCAACCCTGTGTCCGGGTCTTGTGGACATCCAGCAGGTTGTGTGCCCAGATGGACACAGCCAATATAACGAGGGGCTGATGAGAGCAGAGGAGAGAGGAAGGAAGGTGGAGTGTGAACAGCATGCTGCTGCTATTGCATGACAGACCTGTGTGGGAGATTGCAGCCCGTGGAAAGGGGGTTCTATGCCCAGGAACTGGAAAAGGCTGGGCAGCTTGGAAAGTCGAGGAGACTAAGGGAGCCAGTGAGTCCAGAGGGCTTGGAGGATTCAAGTTTGTTGGGAGCCCGCAAAAGAACTGCTGACAAGAGAGCCAGGTAGCTTGGTATGTTTTTCTTTATGAGTGCTAAATGAAGTTTAAACCCCTGCGTGGGATACCTGGATGGAAATTTTCCTTTGTTTTTCCTTTTGAATAAACACGGGCTACCAGGCCCCTAACTTTTAACGCCTGTTTGATATTGACTCACTGCACAAAAACGCATCTATTGCTTGAGTTAAATTTCCAAGATTACACCCTGATAAAGATGCTACATAGTCTCTGAAACGCATCGGATGGAGGATATCAGATGGTATCATCATCTTTCTGTTTCAGTTGGTGTATTTTTAGTTGTTCATATCATGTATATTTCATGTTTCCTGTCTTTTACTGATGATGCATAATAAATATCTGTTTTTATAAATGTATCAGTTTGAAGTGCCTATAAAGTCTCACAACTGGGGAACCTCTATGTCTATACCCAGACACTTAAAGCGGTTGTCTACTCATTTTATAAACATTTGCTAATCTGTTGTGTCATTATTAATGAAATGTAATTTACCTTTTCTCAGCCCGCTCACCCATGTCATCTCCGTGAAATCGTTATTTTTCTGTCTAGTGACGTCCGGCGCGCATGCTCCGTTGTATCGCATCGTCCGGCAGGCATGTACCCTGCCGGGCAAAAGAGCGGAGCATGCTGGGGCTGCGTCATTTCCAATCGCTGACGTCAGCCCCTGAAATCCCGCGATAGAAAACTGATCTGAAGACTATTGTTTACACCTCGTGACTTGCTAGGTCACGAGGTGGAGTAGAAGAAGGAGGAAAAAAAAAAGGAAGCAGCGGAGCGGAGCGGAGCAGGTCAGTAAAAAAAAAAAGGTCATTATATGTTCATTTTAATTTTAAAATGTAATTATTTTATATATATATATATCATTATATATATCATTTCATATAAAAAAATAGATAATATTTATTTATAAATATATATAACTTACCGTTATTTTTTATTGTCAACTCTAAAAAAAATAATTAATAAAAAAAATCTCAACTGTTATTTTTTATTGCCATTCAATATATATAAATATTTATTTATAATAGATAAAAAAATATA
>BLSH010428124.1:437822-469294 GCA_018402905.1 Glandirana rugosa | reverse complement strand
CTGTTAAAAATCAGCAATGGGAGCTCCACTAGGACTGCATCCCCCATTGCTGGCAAGAGTGAGCTTTTGCCCATAAGCAAGATGATGGTCGGAACTCCTGATGGCCGGTAAAGCCTGATGATGTCATCAAGGGCGCCATGGAAAAAGAAAAACAGCACTGGGGGGGCATTCCTTCCCTATAGGGAGGCCTGGGATGCCCCAGGCAGCATGACCTAGATCCCCACTTGGGCAAACAAGAGGGGAACAGAATACTAACAAACATGGAGACATGGGAGGCACTCAAAAGAGAAACAGATCAAGGTAAGGGAGAACACATATGAGACAGAACTGAATAAAAGGGATAGGCAGACCTGTATGGTGCAAGGAACCAAAAAAGGAAAACGAATGAACAAGCTGACCCCCCCCCCCCCAAGCCTCAGCCCACAGACATTTACATGACGGCAGATTTTGTTCCTAAAGAGGAAACACTGCAGAGCCCCATCAAAACCCACAGAAGGGGCATCCAGGCTTTTTAGCGCAATTTAGCAGCCCGAGCATTGGGACCTTGCACTGCGAGAGGCTTGAACCCAGGCGGCTACTGCACTGGAGGCAGAGGTGGGGACATAGAACTGCTAATTCTTCACTGGTGCGTGGAGGTATGAGGAAAAAAAGAAGAATGGGGGGGGCGGCTAACTATGCCTTTTTTTATGCTATTCACTGGTCCTGAGGGAGTGGTCAAGAGGCGGAGCTCTATCACTAGTATGCTGCCATGTTGGCGTCAGGAAAAAAGACTAAGATGAGGTTATTAACTGGAATACAGCTGCCATAATATTTAACAAAGCCAAGATGGATGGGATACATAAGAAGTTTTCCTACAAAAATAAATCTAAAGGTCTGATAATACCTGATGTGCAGTCCATGATGTGAGAGTAATACTAAATAAAATTTAATTATAACAGACCCATCACATCAAGTCCACACACCCTGTTAGGATAGATGCCACCTGCAGCCAGCTGTTTTATAGTTTTTGATCTGGCTGATGACAGATTGTTGGTCCTTTTTGGTTTGTTTTCATTTTTGAACTCCAAAGCAGAATGTGTGGATTGTGAAATGATCAACAGCGGCTCCTCCTCAATAGCCCCCCCCCCCCGATTCCCCTGCTGATTTCTCAAAAAAAAAGTATATATATATGGGCCGCCGCTATATGGGCTGTCCCGGCTTTTTTGGGAGATTTTCTGTCAGCTGACAGCAATTCCCAAAGCCTATTGCTCAGCCATTAAAGTGCATAGATGTGCGCAAATCTATACACTGATTGGCTCTGGCCTCAGTCACTATCCTCCAGAGAGTGACTTATTGGTCAGGAGCGGGAGCAGGACTGGCAGACGTGCTGGGACTGCAGGCATGCCTATGATTCCCACCAAGGGAGAGAGAGAGTGGCCGCACAAGTTCCCTGAGGTACTGCTGTGTACTGGGCTGTAAATGTGTGCTCGGCAGTGGGCTGAATTGCCTGTGTGCTGGGCTGTAATACGTGTGTACTGGGCTGCAATACTTGTGTACTGGTTTCTAATACCTGTGTACTGGCTGTCTGTAATACCTGTGTGCTGGGCTGTAATACCTGGGTACTGGCTGGCTGTAATATCTGTGTGCTGGGCTGGCTGTAATACCTGTGTGCTTGGCTGGCTGTAATACCTGTGTACTGGCTAGCTGCAATACCTGTGTGCTTGGGCTGTAATACCTGTGTACTGGTATGTAATACCTGTTTATTGCCTGGCTGTAATACCTGTGTACTGGGCTGTAATACCTGTGTACTGGCTGGCTGTAATACTTGTGTACTGGTCTGTAATACAGTACCTGTGTACTGGTCTGTAATACCTGTGTACTGGGCTGCAATACATGTACACTGGTCTGTAATACCTGTGTACTGGGCTGTAATACCTGTGTGCTGGGCTGTAATACCTGTGTACTGGTCTGTAATACATGTGTGCTGGGCTGGCTGTAATACCTGTGTGCTGGGCTGGCTGTAATACCTGTGTGCTGGGCTGTAATACCTGTGTGCTGGGCTGTAATACCTGTGTACTGGTCTGTAATACATGTGTGCTGGGCTGGCTGTAATACCTGTGTGCTGGGCTGGCTGTAATACCTGTGTGCTGGACTGGCTGCAATACCTGTGTACTGGCTGGCTGTAATAACTGTGTGCTGGGCTGGCTGCAATACCTGTGTACTGGCTGGCTGTAATACCTGTGTGCTGGGCTGGCTGTAATACCTGTGTACTGGCTGGCTGCAATACCTGTGTACTGACTGGCTGCAATACCTGTGCACTGGGCTGTAATACCTGTGTGCTGGGCTGTAATACATGTGCACTGGGCTGTAATACCTGTGTTACTGGGCTGTAATACCTGTGTGCTGGGCTGTAATATCTGCGTACTGGCCTGTAATACCTGTGTACTGAGCTGCAATACCTATGTACTGGCTGGCTGTAATACCTGTGTACTGGGATGCAAGACCTGTGTACTGGTCTGTAATACCTGTGTACTGGCTGGCTGCAATACCTGTGTAATGGCTGGCTATAATACCTGTGTACTGGGCTTTAAAATGGTTTTCAAGTCATGACAACCACTTTAAACTACAGGCAAGCCTACAATAAGGCTTACCTGTAGGTCCAGGAAATATCTCCTAAACCTGTAGAGTTTAGGAGATATCCCCTGTATCTGCATGTGCCAACGTCATCGGCACATGCGCACTGAAGAATCGGCACCTGGGGTAGCCCAGGGTGCCATTTCCTCTGTACTTGTGCCGTAAATGACGGCTCCCGTGGAGCCCGCACTGTGATTGGACGGAGCCGCAGACCCGGAAGAAGCATGTCGCCGGTCACAGCGGTGTGCCGAGACTGCTGCAACAGCTTCGTTACAAGGTAAGTGTTTCATAATGAGCTTTTTTTTTGGGGGGGTGGGGGCGGCTTTACAACCACTTTAATACCTGTATACTGGCTGGCTTTAATACCTGTGTACTGGGCTGCAATACCTGTGTACTGGACTGTAATACCTGTGTACTGGCTGATTGCAGTACCTGTGTGCTGGGCTGGCTACAATACCTGTTTACTGGCTGTGCCTGAAATACCTGTGTACTGGCTGCATACCGTGTTACTGGCTGATATATACCCCACCTGTGATGCTGAGCTGTATACTGCTGACAAAATATGTGGAATACAGGGGATGGAGTGGGTGGATTATATAAGGGGTGTGGGCTTATGAGAAGTAGGAGGGGTCAAAAAGGAAGGGCGGTGCCTGCCCCCCCTTCCCCATCCTAAAACATCACCAGCTGCCACTGGAAATTATGTGCCCCATTTCCTTGTAAGTGCAGTGGTCAGGCTGAATTTATGGACATCTCTGCCTTACTGCATGGTACTGTTATCATTTGCTATGTTATGACATGAGGAAAATAATGTCAGATGGGAACGAAGGACTTGTGTTATTTTGCTAAAACTAACAATAGAGCAAGCAACAAGAAATTATTATTTTGCCAGAAAAAAAGTTGTCTTTTTGAAACATGACAGAGTTTTTACACAAACAGCATGATAGAAAAAACAAGCTATTGTAATATTTTTATGCAAGTTAGACCCAGTAATGAAGGGTTCACCTCAATATATCAGAGTAGTAGTAGCAAAGTGCTACCGGACAAAGTTACAGACATTATTTTGGTCAAATATTTAATTTTAATGGTCCCACATTCTGTGTAGCAAATATTGCAAACAGCTAACTAAATGTTTGTCTAATGAAATGTTCAAAATATGAATTTGTATTGTTGTTTATGTACAAATCTAACAATGAAAAATGTGTACATTTGAATCCAGCCAACTTATTGCCTCTATTGGAGGAGGCTGGAGACAAAGAAAACCACATGTGTTAAACTGATGACATAAGAATCAGCTGCTGTGAGCCCAATGCAGGACACACTCCCTGAAGACCCAGATATATGATTTTTTGTAGATTTGATCCCGGTTTTTTTACTGAGGATAGCAATGCCTATACTGAGTATGCAGATTATCACCCAGAAGGATGCTCTGTATTCAGGGTCATTAGATCCTTCTTCCCCAGCTCAAGAAGTGGCACTCTATGCTTTACCAAAACCTGTGAGCTATAAAAAATAGTATATACAGTATCTCACAAAAGTGAGCACACCCCTCCCATTTTTGTAAATATTTTATTGTATCTTTTCATGTGACAACACTGAAAAAAATTTGCAAGGTAAAGTAGTGAGTCTCAAGCTTGTATAACAGTGTAAATTTGCTGTCCCCTCAAAATAACTCAACACACAGCCATTAATGACTAAACCGCTGGCAACAAAAGTGAGTACACCCCTAAGTTAAAAATGTCCATATTGGGCCTAAGTCTCAATATTTTGTGTGGCTATCATTATTTACCAGCACTGCCTTAACCCTCATGGGCATGGAGTTCCCCAGAGCTTCACAGGTTGCCACTGGAGTCCTCTTCCACTCCTTCATGAAGACATCATGGAGCTGGTGGATTTTAGAGACCTTGTGCTGCTGATGGGGGGAGGAGCTCGGACGTAACACGAGCCGCCGGCTGATGCGTCGAGAGGAGACCTGCGTAGCGGCGCGAAGGAGAGGAAGCCGCGAGGCGAATAGGAAGCTGCCAGCCCACCTGCCCGCTATGGGGGACAGTTAGGACAGAGCGCCGTGACTCTCGCGCGATCCCCGCGCCAGACCCGGACACAGGCTGCCTTCGGAAGAAAAAACACAAGGGAGCTCCAGGCTCCCGGATCCCAGAACCCGAATAGAGACGGGGCGCTCGAGAGAGAGTCCGTCTAGGAACACAAGAGGACAGTGAAGACGAGCGGACGGGATAAGTACCCCTATCTCACTACTTCTATTGTTTGGCAGATGGTTTAATACATTGCCTGGGTCACTGCTTAAAGTGGCTCATGGTGGTTTCTTGCAGGCCTATATTGCGCTGTTGTTAAGGTGTAACTTTTTAAATGGGCAACATTGTGCTATTTCACAGAGGAGGACTGGGAGTGACTATGAAAGCTAGCTAGGCGGAGGGTATAGGAAAACCCCCCCGGCCACAACCTCATAAGAACAATTATCCACACCTATAGAAGGTATATGTACAAAGGGACTAACGGGAATAGGAGATCATGGAGGAGGACATAAGGTATACCTACAGATCGATCGACCTACCCCTACCCCTACGCTTTCTGAGACCTACCTGGGATCCACTGGTTCGGGTAACTAGGTCACTGACACTTGGTACACATACAAACAGCGGAAGAGCCTAGCTCCCAGGAGGACAGGGCAGGAAAATATATACATAAATCCCCCCTCCGGCGACGGAGAGGGGAAGGGTGCCTACGGATACCAGAAAGTCAAGAAGGCGGAAGGGACACCGGATAGGAGAGGGGAAATAGACCCTACATATTGTTCACCAGGGGTACCATCGTGCCTATATTACCGTGTAAATACCGCACAATATCATCGGGGAGGACTGGGGGCACCTGCGTGGGCCAGCTAGGAAGAGGTGGTGAGGACGTGATAGTGTGTACCCAGGCCCCTACTCCATACTGATGCATGAAGGAGATCCCAAGAGGACCCACTGGAAATCAGTAGCCCATACCAGTGATTGACCTTTACGCCCTTCACTAATCACCGACAGGAACAGCTACCTTAAAGGTGGTGGAGCACTCTAGTGCCCCAAGGACGGGGAAAGGAAAACAAATATACAACCCAACCCCGCTGAAGACCAAAGATAGACTCCGCTCAAAGAGAAAAAGATGAGAGGGAAACCGGCAAGAGGAGTAGGGGTAAATCCCCCCAGGACTAGTGCAAGCCCAAGCACCATTAAGAAGTACATGGTACAGGAAAATAAACAGGACAGCCCGGAAAAACAATACGGTATAAAAAGTAAACAAAAAGAAGCGACAAACAAAGGAGCCCAAAAAAGACAGTCGATGGGAACAGAAAACGTAGGGGGTGCAGAAGCACTAGGGAAGGGGAGGGACTCGGAGGAAGAATTGCCCCTAAGTACATCGATAGCAACGAAAATGGAGATTGCAGAAATGTTCCAGAAGCTGGAGACCTCATTGAAAGGAGAACTAGGGGGCGTACGCTCAGACCTGGGACAGATCCTCAGAAGGGTTGAGGAAACAGAGGAGAGATTGGAAAGACAAGAGGAAGAAATAAGGATACTAAAAGAGCAGGTACACTCCCTTCGAATTGAACAACGTGACATAAGATACAAAATAGAAGATCATGAGAACAGAGACAGGAGGAGGAACCTGAGGATCCGAGACATCCCAGAGAGGGCAATAGAGGAAACAACGGACGCCCACCAAGAAGAGAATCTGCAGGAAGTTATAGATAAAATATTCGGGCCAGTCCTAGGAAAGGCTGAAGGAGAAAAGATAGAGATAGAAAGAGTCCACAGAATTAGGAAACCCCCAACGCTGGGGAAGGACATACCCCGAGATGTGATAGTACGGTTCCACAAATACAAAGACAAAGAGCTGATATGGCAAAGAATAAGAAACAACCCAGTAAAGTTCGGTGAAATAGAAGTAAAAGTATTTGCGGACCTGGCCAAAGAGACGAGAAGCAGAAGAAGACAACTGAAGCCTCTAATTGAACAGATGAGAAGACAGGACATTAACTATACATGGTTAATGAGGGGAGATCAGCTAGATTAAAATACCCAGAAGAAACAGAGGACTTCTGCAGAAAACTGGACATACAGATACCAGAGCTGGAGGGATGGGGGAGTGGGGAATATCAAAAGACAAGAACTGAAGGAGAACAACAGTGGCAGAGAGTAGGAAAACAGAAATCGCAGAAGAAAAAATAATAGAGGGAGAGAGAGGGCGGGAAATGGGAGAGATAACGGGTGAGGGAAGGGGCGAGGAACTACGCACAAAAGATGAACAGGGAGATATGGGACGCATCAGCCAGGGGATTTCTTCTGGTTTGTGTTACAAGGGAAGCTCGACCCCGGGGGGAGAAGGGGAACAATACTTCTGGATTCAGAGGACTCGTTCGCCAAGAAGGGGCTGGTATGAGCCCTAAAACCCCGAGGGGGGGGGAGGAGGGAGGGAGAGGGGGTAGGGGGGGAGGGGTGGGAGGGTAGGTTCCGACAAGAGAGGAGATAAAAGGAAAAAACAAAGAGGAGAAAAGGTAAAAAAAAACAATATGACAGAAATTAGATTTTTGACATATAATACACGGGGAATGAATACGCCATCAAAAAGACACAAAATACTACAAGAGATGAAAAGATATGGGATAGGAATCGCATTCCTTCAAGAGACACACATATCTCAGAATACGAGAACCAGGATTTTCTCACGGGATTTCCCAATATGGTATCAGGGAGACTCACCAACAAGCAGGGCTAAGGGGGTGGCTACCGGTTTTGCAAGGGGGATCCAGTTTGCCCTGGAGGCGAGAGAGGTCGACCAGGAAGGAAGATATCTCTTCCTCAGGGGGAAACCGGACAATGAAGAAATCACATTGGCCAACGTATATAGCCCGAATAAGAATCAGGTGGAATTCCTGATTGGGGCCTTGGGTAGACTAATGGAATTTAAAAAAGGGAAAGTAATACTGGCTGGTGACTTCAACTTACCACTGGACCCTGAGTGGGACAGTACGTCATGTGCACGGGGAATTCGGAACGTGCGGTTGAAAAGTTTGAAGGAAAAACTGTTTAAATGCCAACTAATTGATGTTTGGAGAGCATGCCACCCAAAAGGAAAAGACTACACGTTCCTTTCCCCTGTGCACGGGACGTACTCAAGAATAGATTACATAATGGTAGAACACAGGGCATTAGAGCAAGTAGTTAAATCAACAATAGAAACAGTTACACTGTCGGACCATGCCCCGGACAACATGACGATGAAAATTGGAAGAGATAAAAAAAAGGATAGGAGCGAGTGGAGGCTAAATGATGAACTACTAAGGGGGAAAGCCAGAGAAGAAAAACTGGTAGAGGAGATAAGCAAATTTTTTGAACTAAATAACACAGGAGAGGTGTCAATGCCAACCGTATGGGAGGCACACAAGGCATATATCCGGGGGATCCTGATTAAAATAGGTACGAAGGAAAAACAAGAAAGAAATGCAAAGATTACAGGAATAATAAGGCAAATATATGAACTAGAACAAAAACATAAAAAAGATCATGCCCAAGAGACACTACAGACATTGGTCATAAAAAGAGAAGAGTTAAGGGTAATGTTGGAACAAGAAACAAGAAAAAATTTCAATATAATAAAAAAGGAAAGATATATGGGAGGCAATAAAATCGGAAAGAACCTAGCGAGAGTCTTACAAAAAAAGAAAGCCCTAAATTACATCGAAAAAATCCAGACTAAAGCAGGGAAAATAGTGTACAAGACCAAAGAGATAGCAGAGGCATTTCAAGAATACTACAAAACGTTGTACACAATTTAAAAAAAAAAAGAAGAAGAAAATAGAAGAAAAACAAAAGGGAGCAAAAATGGAAGAATTTTTAGAAGAAGCAAATTTACCTAAAATACCAGTAGAACAGGTGCGTGGGTTAGAAGAACCAATAACCACATAGGAAATAGAAGCGGCACTAAAAAACTCGGCACCTGGGAAGAGCCCAGGCCCGACGGGTTCCCCGTGTATTATTATAAAAAATTTAAAGAGATTCTCATACCCAAATTGAGAGAATACTTAAACGGGATAGGCGACATATGGGAGGTAAGGGAGGAGGCAGTGGAGGCAACAATAGCATTAATTCCTAAGGAGGGGAAGGATAAAACAATATGTTCAAGCTACAGGCCGATCTCATTGCTGAATTCAGACATCAAATTGTTCTCAAAAATATTAGCGACTAGAATAAGAGAGTGAAAAATAGAATAATTAATGGGGACCAGGTTGGGTTCGTACCAGGGAGGGAAGGGAAGGACAACGGGATCAGGACCCTCCTGCTGATACAAAAAAGAAAAAAGGAATGGACCCCCGGTCTACTCCTGTCAATAGATGCCAAAAAGGCCTTTGATAGGGTAGACTGGGGGTTCCTGTTTAAGACTTTAGAAAACGTAGGAGTAGGGAAGAGAATGATCCAATGGATTAAAGCACTATATAAGAAACCTAAGGCCAGGATAAGGGTGAATGGGGAATTATCCTCAACATTCATCCTGGAGAATGGTACACGCCAGGGGTGCCCACTGTCCCCGTTGTTGTTTATTCTTTATTTAGAGCCACTATTGTCGGTAATAAGGAATAACCAAGAGATAAGAGGATTTTGGGCGGCAGAAGAGGAAGATAAGGTAGTGGCATATGCTGACGATTTACTATTATATATAGATTCCCCCAAAATAACGTTACCAAAAGTAATGGAGGCCATAAAAAGATACGGAGAGATATCAAATTTTAAAATAAACAAAGATAAATCTGAGATCTTGGGCATCAACATAGGAAGACAAGAAAGAGCAGAACTCCAAAAGGGATTCCCATTTAAATGGGTGGAAAAGGGACTAAAATACCTGGGGATCATCTTAGCAACGGATAGGGAGAGAATATATCAATGGAATTATATCCCCTTAATCAACGAAATTAAATCAGAACTCAATAAACTAACCCACAGACCACTGTCCTGGTTCGGGCGGATTAACACAATTAAAATGGTAATACAACCAAAAATCTTATACAAATTCCAAATGCTACCAATTGAAATACCGCAGACATTTTTTCAGGTGATTAGGAAGGTGTTAGACAAATTTGAATGGAGAAACATAAAACCAAGGATAAAATTCTCGACCCTAAGCAGAAGGAAAGAAAGGGGGGGATTAGCAGTACCAGACATTAAAAAATATTACACGGCAAATATAATATCACGGGTGATAGAGTGGATAAATCCCACAGACAAGAAATGGGGAAAAATGGAAAACAGGTGGAGTAGGAGTCACTTAGGGAAAGGGGTGTGGATTCCAAAAGGATTCAGGGAATTGGCAGAAGACACAAGCAACTTGACACACACAGTATTTAAAGAGTGGGATAAACTATTAGCACTAATCAAATGGGAATTTAATTCCCCATACACACCATTGTGTGGAACTAATTACTTTGCACCAGGGAAAGAAGAATGGTTTGGGAAATGGATCAAAACAGACACAAAATTAAAGGACATATTAAGGGGAAGGGAAGTAGCAACATTAGAAGAATTAAGGAGTAGGGAAGATTTCCAAGATATCGACGCATGGCGGTATTATCAACTAAGACAATTTGTCAACTCACTCCCCCAACCACTGAGAACAGAAAAAGAAACAACACAATTGGAAAAAATCTGTATGAACAGAAGGAAAAGAAAAGGGTGTGTATCCAAACTATACAATATGTTAGTAGAGCTGGGGGGAGAGGAACGACCGCCATGCTTCAATAGATGGGAGAAGGAATTGGGACAACAAGTAGGGGTACATGCATGGGAAAAGATCTCAAAGCTAGTATTTAAATCCGCCACAGATAGTAAAACGTGGGAGATGAATTATAAATGCCTCGCACGATGGTACCTTACCCCGGAGAGAATGTCAAAGATACAGACAGAGCGGGAAAAATGGTACTGGAGAGGTTGTAGAGCAGTAGGGACAATGGCACACTTGTGGTGGGAGTGTAAGGGGATTCATGGATTTTGGGAAGAGATAGTGGCTTTGAGCAAGGAAATAACTGGAATCGAGATAGCTAGAGACCCATGGCAATGCCTGTTCCACCAGACGGACAGGTCTATCACGCAATACACAAAGTCCATTGTACCACACCTGCTGAACGCAGCAAAAGGTCTGATCCCCAGATATTGGCAAAGCACCCAAATACCAACGATGAGGGAATGGTGCCTAAGAGTAGAAGAGTTAAGAAACATGGAGTCCCTGAGAATAAGAGAAGAGGAGCTAATGGAGGATGAATGTGAGAAATGGGAGGGGTGGACAAGCTTCAAGACCTCCAGTACATATATAAACATAATGATAAGGGGAGAAACAGCTGTCGGAACCTAGGGGGGGGGGGGGTGGGGGGGAAGTGGGGAGTCCGGTGACGCAAAAGGAAATGAAAGAAGAGAGTTGGGGTTGCCATAGGAATAAATTCATACCCAGTCCCCCAACAGAAGGGGAATAAAAGAAGGAAACAGAGATTTCGCAAGGTAGAAAAGAGGAGACCGGAAATGATGAGAAGTCACCCCACGATGACACGATAGAAGTGAAATCATAGGTGGAGAAAAGAGGTCAATAAGATGCAGACCCAGACAAAACTGATCCGGAGAAAAAAAAAAAAAAAAGAGGCCTTGTGCTCCTCCACCGTCCCTTTGAGGATGCCCCACAGGTGCTCAATAGGGTTTAGGTCTGGAGACATGCTTGGCCAGTCCATCGCCTTTTCCCTCAGCTTCTTTAGCAAGGCAGTGGTCGTCTTGGAGGTGTTTGGGGGTCGTTATGTTGGAATATTGCCCTGCAGTCCAGTTTCTGAAGAGAGGGGATCATGCTCTGCTTCAGTATGTCACAGTTCATGTTGGCATTCATGGTTCCCTCAATGAATTGTAACTCCCCAGTGCCAGCAACACTCATGCAGTCCCAGACCATGACACTCCCACCACCATGTTTGACTGTAGGCAAGACACACTTGTATTTGTACTCCTCACATGGTTGCTGCCACACACTTGACACAATCTGAACCAAATACATTTTTCTTGGGCTCATCAGACCACAGGACATGGTTCCAGTAATTCATGTCCTTAGTCTGCTTGTCTTCAGCAAACTGTTTGCAGGCTTTCTTGTGCATCATCTTTAGAAGAGGCATCCTTCTGGGACAACAGCCATGCAGACCAATTTGATGCAGTGCGCGGTGTATGGTCTGAGCACTGACGGGCTGACCCCCACCCCTTCAACCTCTGCAGCAATGCTGGCAGCACTCATATGTCTATTTTCCAAAGATAACCTCTGGATATGACGCTGAGCACGTGCACTCAACTTCTTTGATTGACTATGGTGAGGCCTGTTCTGAGTGGAACCTGCCCTGTTAAACTGCTGTAGGGTCTTGGCCACTGTGCTGCAGCTCAGTTTCAGGGTCTTGGCAAACTTCTTATAGCCTAGGCCATCTTTAGGTAGAGCAACAATTGTTTTTTTCAGATCCTCAGAGAGTTCTTTGCCATGAGGTGCCATGTTGAACTTCCAGTGACCAGTATGAGAGAGTGAGAGCAAGAACACCAAATTTAACACACCTGCTCCCCATTCCCACCTGAGACTTTGTAACACTAACGATTCACATAACACCCAGGAGGGCAAATGGCTAATTTGGCCCAATTTCCCATTTTCAGGTTGAAGGGGTGGGGGGTCAGCCTGTCAGTGCTCAGACCATATGCCGCACACTGCATCAAATTGGCCTGCATGGCTGTCATCCCAGAAGGAAACCTCTTCTAAAGATGATGTACAAGAAAGCCTGCAAACAGTTTGCTGAAGACAAGCAGACTAAGGACATGCATTACTGGAATCATGTCCTGTGGTCTGGTGAGCCCAAGATGAACTTATTTGGTTCAGATGGTGTCAAGCGTGTGGCAGCAACCATGTGAGGAGTACAAAGACAAGTGTGTATTGCCTACAGTCAAACATGGTGGTGGGAGTGTCATGGTTTGGGACTGCATGAGATGCTTCTGGCACTGGGGAGTTACAGTTCATTGGGGGAATCATGAATGCCAACATGAACTGTGACATACCGAAGCACTGCCTTGCTAAAGAAGCTGAGGGCAAAGGCGATGGACTGGCCAAGCTTGTCTCCAGACCTAAACCCTATTGAGCATCTGTGGGGCATCCTCAAACAGACAGTGGAGGAACACATGGTCTCTAACATCCACCAGCTCCATGATGTCATCATGGAGGAGTGGAAGAGGACTCCAGTGGCAATCTGTGAAGCTCCAGGGAACTCCATGCCCAAGAGGGTTAAGGCAGTGCTGGAAAATAATGGTGGCCACTTTGGGCCCAATTTGGACATTATAACTTAGGGGTGTACTCACTTTTGTTGCCAGCGGTTTAGACATGAATGGCTGTGTGTTGAGGTATTTTGAGGGGACAGCAAATATACACTGTTATACAAGCTATACACTCATTACTTTACATTGTAGCAAATTGCCATTTCTTCAGTGTTGTCACATGAAAAGATATAATTAAATATTTACAAAAATATGAGGGGTGTACTGTATTTATATAGATAGTAGAGAATTAGAGAGCTTTTGGTTCCATTTGAAGTGCCAGAAGTTTGTTTTTACTTTGGTAGGTAAACCAATCAAGCATGCCAAGTTAATTGATTGGCTGTCTTTAGCCTTCCAGCTTCTTGCTGCAGTACCCATACTAACATTAAAACTCACACATGGAAGCAGACCAGACAACTCTAAGGATGCTGCATTACAGCCCTGGTCACTTGCTGGGTCTGTGCAACTCACAGATTCCACCCTAGTTCTGGCCCAGTATAGCTGGGATTAATAATTCAACTTTAAGGACCCCAGAACGAGAAGAACAAGTGGTCCACAGGGCCAACTTCTTATGAAACAGGACTTTGGAAAAAGGTGATCTTTTATGTGTGCCAGCCTCTCTTTTCCCTCCAGCTGGACACATGGACTGTGTAATCGGTCACAAGCAGTTATGGCTGCCTTAGTAAATGAGCGTGGGATAGTGCCAGGGTTCACCACAGTTGTTTTTATAACATACGGCTTCTTGTTTTACCTGTTACCAAAGGTGTACCAAAAGCTGAACATCTCTTCCAGAGATTACAAAAAGAGATATCCAGATGTCCAAGTCAGGATCTTACAAGTATGCATTTTGTCTGTATGGACATGTTTTCTGGATGTCCAGTGGCAAATGCTACTGCAAAGGCCACAGTAAAAAGTGTTATCAGAAGTAGTTTGTAAGTACAGGGTTCCAGAATCTACAGAGAGTAACATAGGAACTATTTTTTATGGGAGAGTCCTTACTAGAGGTTTTAAGGTTTTATTATACACCCCCCACTGTCTACAATGTAGTGAAAAAAGTAGAGTAAGAAACTATTGCTTGAATTTTTTTATATATTTTACTAAGGGGACATTGGACCCTCTCCCTATTAGATTTGGTTTGGGAGTGTGTCACTCACTTGCTTATATTTTGTCCCAGCAGCTGAAGTCCTCCATTCGGATCTCACAGAGAATGTTGCTGATTTTTTAAGGTTTTTGACAAACTAATTTATGTGTTTTCTCCCCCAATTCCAGATCCTAACAGTTTGGAAGAATCTAAAATTAAAGCCAAGTAACTTGTGGATTGTTAAGAGACATTTATATATAAGCAAATGTTTGGAGACTTAATACAGCGTCTATTCATGTACAGTTTTGCAAAACTTGAAGGAAAAGTCACCTGGATTCACATCAGACACTGCAAAAATGACTAAATGAAAGTATCTCTGTTTGAATTGTTTCCCTCTTAGAATCACAGTTTAGGGTACTATTAATTCAAATGTTTTAATTGTAAGGGATATATATATTTAATGCGATTTGAAAAGTAGTTCAGCCATGGTGAAGTCATATTTGTCTTTTGTACGTCTTCCATTTTATGTAGAATTGTCTGTGTTTACATATGCTGATAAGTCAGCATGTCCACAATTAAGCGAAAAGGTCATTCTGGCCACAGGAGTGTGCAGCCAAATATGTCTCATCAATCATTTGTTTTTCACATTGAAAGGTAATTTTGTAATGAAAAAGTTGCTCAGCTATTATATTCTCCACAATGGACTTTGCCTCTTTGGCCAGGACTACCTCCACCTAAGCGTGTGGAGGTTCCAGGTTAAAGGTGATAGTAGGTATGGTTCGTGATCAAAATATTGATCAAATGAGGGGAGATTATAAAGGAAATTTGTAAGTTCTGTATATAATTGTATTCTATTTTGTATGTATTGCACACTGCACTCATTGTGCACACTGCACTAATAATGTTTTCATTACATGTTTGCATTCTTTTGAGTCCTGATTAGAATTAGCCTGCCTATGTTACGCTCCTTGTTACCATGAAAGTACAATTGTAATATTAATGTGATACCTACGTAATCATGTGTATAAAAGCCTTCAATTGTGTCATAATAAAATGCAACAGTTATTTGGAAAGATGCTGAGTGTACCTTTTTGTCTTTTCCCATTGCAGTAGTTATTATTAATTTGGAACCACTAATCAATATGAGGATAGGAGTTGCCTATCTATAAAATTCAATTTCATTACCAAGGATGGTTGCGCTTCTTATAGTGCTTAAAGATGACAACCCCCCTCAACTTCACCAATTCTATAAAACTGGCAATAATATGTAAATGGGGGGGCAAGTACACTTACCTATGTTCATGTGACTATTTCTACATTTTTAAGGGCTTTCATTCTTCTGCCTCTGTGCTGCCTGTGCCCCAGCTCCAGTGCCGCCATTATGAAAAATTGTTACAAGATTCTGTAATACTGCACATTTTTGAGATGAAGCGCATGACACCATGCGCATCTGTTGAAAAAAAATACCATACTGCAAGATCTCAGAGGGACGTTTCTTATTTTTTACCAGCAAAGGAGTGTAATTGTGTGCACTACATACATGAGGCGCATGACATAATGCAAGATCTCACAGTTTAGGTCTGCCTTTTGTCTTTTGTCGGTGCACCCTGACAGGTTTTATTTGTTGGGTTGCAGGTGGCAATGTGGTTATTATGTTGACCCCTGCTCTTGCTCTTTGTTTGAGACCTTTCGTTTTTTCTTTGAATGGGTGGTTTGTGAAGTGTTTGGGATTTATTTTGTCATGTACTACTACCTAGATGATTTCCTGTGTATTGGCCCTGCGTCTTTTCATCAGTGCGGTGTGCTTTTGGCGACTGTGCAACATATGGCCGATCACTTTGGTATAGAGATACAAACAAGAAGGGCGCACCGACTTTGTGCAATACCATTAAAAAGTTTATTAAAATCGTAAAAGTAAAATCCATATACTCACAAACAGAGCTGATTATAGAGCTTAAAAGAAAGGACCACATCCAATGGATTAAACGAACAGAGCCTCAGCAGAGGGACTGGATGGTGTCCGTAAGGCAAGGCTGACGCGTTTCCAGGGCTCTGATGAAGAGGGCTAGCCCTGGAAACGCATCAGATTTGCCTTACGGACACCATCCAGTCCCTCTGCTGAGGCTCTGTTCGGCCAAAACCAATGAAAAAACATGTTTTACATATATATATTTTTTGGATTTGTATTTTAGCAAAAAGTAAGAAAACCTTTTTTTTTTTTGCAAAATTGTCGCTCTTTTTTTGTTTATAGCGGCGATAAGAAATGACGCAGAGGGAATCAAATACCACCAAAAGAAAGCTCTATTTGTGGGGAAAAAAGGACGCAAATTTTGTTTAGGTACAATGTCGCACGACCGCGCAATTGTCAGTTAAAGCGACGTAGTGCTGAATCTCAAAAACTGCTCTGGTCAGGAAGGGGGTAAAATTTCCAGGGCTGAAGTGGTTAAGGCTTCATGCACACAAGACGTTAAAAAATGTCCTAAAAACGTCAGTAGCTTATCAGTGATTTTTTTCAGCTTTTACCAGCGTTATATTACCACCTTTTCGTGTTTTTAAAGGGCCAGCTTTTTTTGGGTTTTTTTCCCAATTGATCTAAAGCGTCCAAAGAAGTTTTTTAGCGTTTTTGGTTGTTTTTGAGCGTTCAAACGTTTTTACAGCTGAAAACGTCTCTCAGAACCCTCTGGTCTTGAGTTTTATTCACAGCTCAAAAACGTCACTGCTAAAAACAGTTGATAAGAGCCTGTGTGTGCATGAACACATAGGATAACATGATGGAGGGTTTATTGACTGTAGAAAAAACATCTGCAGCTAAAAACAGCAGCTGTAAAACAGTCAAAAAACATCCTGTGTGCATGAGGCCTAGCAGGATATTTATTTGTAGGCTGGCAGCTGCTACGGCTGGGGTTAGGGTGGCATCATATTTGACTGACGCGGGAGCTCAAAGATGACTTGCTGGTGTGGGAGACCTTTCTGGAAACCTTCAACGGGAGGTTGGTGTGGCTGTCGGCAACCATGTGTAGTCCTGATTTGGAACTTTTTACGGATGCTGCAAGATCAGCTGGCTACGGTGCATATTTCTCTGGTCAGTGGAGTGCGGAGCTATGGCCTGTGGAGTGGAAGGTGGCTGGCTTCACCAGGAATCTGGTTCTTTTGGAACTGTTCCCAATCGTGCTGTCGGATGAACTGAAACAAGAAGGTCCGATTCAATTGTGATAACCTGAGAGTGGTGGGGGCAATCAATAGTGTGTCCTCAGCCTCTCGCCCTGTGGTTTGCTTGCTATGGCATTTGGTTTGTTTATGCTGTGCACATGCCAGGCTGTACTAATTTCTTGGCCGATGCGCTTTCTTGGTTTCAGTGGGACAAGCTTTGCTCATTGGCTTCGGAAGCAGTGAAATTGGGAGTTCCATGTCTGGACTGGCTGTGGAAGGTTACCTTGGAGTAAGGGCTGTGCTGATTCGTCATTTGATAAGCGAGGCTGCGTGGTCAGTTTATGTGTGGGAGGAATGATGATGGTCACAATAATTATCAATGGATCACATGTGATGTCTCAAATCTTTATTTATCCATTCCCCGTGCTCTTGGTTTGAAAGCGGTGTCATTTTTCCTTGCTAGGTCAGGTCGCTTCTCCCTTGTTCTCCAGGAATTCATATTGAGGAGTCTAGAGTTTCTTCACACTCACAACTATTTTGTGTTCGACGGGGACTACTACCTCCAGCTGTGCGGGGCCTCTATGGGTGTCCGCTTCTCGCCATCCCTTGCTAATTTGTACATGGGATGGTAGGAGAGGTCCCGCATATATGGATCTAGTAGTCCCCGTCGAAAGGATACAGCTTTTTATTGCCGCTATATAGATGACCTGCTGTTCATTCTGGACTGTCTCTGGACATCAGGGTGATCTTGAAGGGTGGTTATAATATTTAAATGATAATGAACTGAATCTCCAATTCACAGGACATTGTGATTCCATTTGTATCGAGTTTCTGGGCGTTCTATTTAAGGGGGAGGGTGATTGGGTAGTCTCTAGTCTGTATAGGAAGCCCACTGTGGGGAACGCCCTTCTTAGGGCTGATTCAAATCATCCCAGCCGCACAATTAGAGGCATACCAGTAGGGCAATTTCTTAGGTTAAAACGTATTTGTAGTAAGGATACTGATTTTTGCAGCGCAGCTATGGAGATGTCAGCCAGGTTTCAAGAAAGGGGGTATCCTGAATCTGTTATAAAGAGAGCATTAAGCATTGCAGAGAAGACCCCCTGGGATAAGCTCATTCAAGAGAGATTACCTTCGAGACTGATGAGGAGCAACTCTATAAATAAACCTATCTTCTCTACTCCATATACAGGGTGGGCCATTTATATGGATACACCTTAATAAAATGGGAATGGTTGGTGATATTAACTTCCTGTTTGTGGCACATTAGTATATGTGAGGGGGGAAACTTTTTAAGATGGGTGGTGACCATGGCGGCCATTTTGAAGTTGGCCATTTTGAATCCAACTTTTGTTTTTTCAATAGGAAGAGGGTCATGTGACACATCAAACTTATTGGCAATTTCACAAGAAAAACAATGGTGTGCTTGGTTTAACGTAACTTTATTCTTTCATGAGTTATTTACAAGTTTCTGACCACTTATAAAATGTGTTCAATGTGCTGCCCATTGTGTTGGATTGTCAATGCAACCCTCTTCTCCCACTCTTCACACACTGATAGCAACACCGCAGGAGAAATGCTAGCACAGGCTTCCAGTATCCATAGTTGCAGGTGCTGCACATCTCGTATCTTCACAGCATAGACAATTGCCTTCAGATGTCCCCAAAGATAAAAGTCTAAGGGGGTCAGATCGGGAGACCCTGGGGGCCATTCAACTGGCCCACGACGACCAATCCTCTTTCCAGGAAACTGTTCATCTAGGAATGCTCAGACCTGACACCCATAATGTGGTGGTGCACCATCTTGCTGGAACTATGATGTCGGTGATAGGGAATTGCTGGCCATCAAGTCGGCTTTGGAAAAATGGCGGTACCTCCTGGAAGGAGCAGCTCATCCGGTATTGGTTTTTACTGACCATAAAAGCCATAAAAAAAACATATGCTGTGAAGATACGAGATGTGCAGCACCTTAAACTACGGATACTGGAAGCCTGTGCTAGCATTTCTCCTGTGGTGTTGCTATCAGTGTGTGAAGAGTGGGAGAAGAGGGTTGCATTGACAATCCAACACAATGGGCAGCACATTGAACACATTTTATAAGTGGTCAGAAACTTGTATACCAGAAA
Organism: Glandirana rugosa; assembly: GCA_018402905.1. Taxonomy (NCBI): domain Eukaryota; kingdom Metazoa; phylum Chordata; class Amphibia; order Anura; family Ranidae; genus Glandirana; species Glandirana rugosa. The sequence continues at coordinate 449,973 of BLSH010428124.1, read as the reverse complement.
GCCACTAGGTCTCAACTATGAATGGGATGTGTCGCATTTTTATGAGTAACACTGAATCATCCTTACAGTTCACTCAACACATCTACCTTTCTTGCGTTCTTGACATGACAAGTTCTGTTTACTATTCACAAATGGAGTCATGGGGATAGCCGCCTGAGAGAGCTACATTCTTTCGGATGGTTCCTCCCATTATCCCGTCTCTTTGTGTTTAATTTTCATTGTCTTTTGCCTTGTTATTATTAAGTGGATATCTACAGAAATATGTGCTCATTTGGGTTTGTTTTATACGCATATGGTGAGATTATCCACTCCTCTGTGGTTGTCTATGCAATATGTGCACATTGCGGCATTGTGTCATTACAATCAACTGTGGAGGGGGGTTCTTCTTCCTCTGTGGTTGTCTATGCAATATGTGCACATTACGGCATTGGGCCATTACACTTAATTGTGGTAAGGAATTCTGTAATGTATTTTTATTTTTATTTTCACATGCATATGGCAAGATTATCCACTTTTCTGTGGTTGTCTATGCGACATGTGCACATTGCAGCATTGTATCATTACATTTGACTGTGGAGGGGGATTCTTTTTCTTTTTTCTCTGTGGTTGTCTATGTGATATGTGCACATTGCGGCATTGGGTTATTAAACTTGACCGTGGAAAGGAATTTTTTAAATATAATTTTTTCTTTTTTTTTTTCTTTTCACATGCATATGGCGAGATTATCCACTCCTCTGTGGTTGTCTATGTGACATGTGCACATTGCGGCATTATGCCATTACATTAGACTGTGGAGGGGGATTCTTCTTTTTTTTTTTTTCTCTACCCCTGTGGTTGTGATATGTGTACATTGTGGCATTGGGTTACTACACTTAACTGTGGAAAGGAATTTGAAAAAATTCTTTTTTTTTCTTTAGTTTGTTTTCCTGGGTTTACGTCCTAATAGGGCTCTTTGCCTCTTCCCATAGATATGTCGATATGTGGTTTTGGTGTATGCAGAAGTATTTGCTATAAGGGAACTTTTAATAGTTCTCATTTTCTTTTGTTTATTGCTTTTGTGCATACACCTATCTATATATCTGTAGATTTCCACTTTGACTAGCCTATGGGTTGAGTGTAATAGAAATACATTTGCTATTCTTTTTAAACATGCACTGGTTTTATGCACTCACTATAATGATATTCATGTGCCATCAATGAATATATGTATCTTTTCATGGACACAGTCATTGTATCACTACCTTTGTTTTTGTTTTTACTTTTATAACTTGGTATACATAAGGCGTATGAAGGACTATGTGCTCGCCTGGAGCGGTGTAAGTTTCTCTGTGGGAGGAATGATTTAGCTTGGTTTGTGGATTGGATGGAGTGTGTTGGTGTGTTGGTGCTGAACCATAAATTGGTAGGTTTGACCTTTTTGTTTAAGCTTTCAGGTTGTACTGACTATACTAAAGACTAAGGCTGCCAAAGTGTATCGGAAGGGTTGGCTATCTGTGGATTCCTGTAGGTCACTGTCCTTTGAGTTGATGTATTCTTTGTTTGGTATCCTTCCTCTGGTTTGTTCCTCCTTTCATGAGGTGGTGTTGTTCATGGCAGCCATTGTGTTGGCCTTCTTCGGGGCTTTGCGCAATGGGGAACTGGTTAGTTCTTCTAAGTGGGGGTTTGGATGGATTGCAGGCAGCTGATGTGTGTCCTCACTGTGTGCAAACGCACTGCAAAGTATATTCCCATGGGCAATACGTTTAAAAGGCTAAAAATAAAACCTATGTGGCTGACGGCCAAAGTTAAAAAAGTTATAAATGATAAGAAAAGAGCATTTAAAAAATATAAAAATGAGGGAACACTATCATCTTTTAAATGTTACAAAGAATATAACAGAATATGTAAAAAGGAAATCAAGGAAGCAAAAATTCAAAACAGACGACAGATTGCAAAAGATAGTAGGACAAACCCCCAAAAATTCTTCAAATATATTAATAGTAAAAGGGTCAGGTCTAAGCATGTAGGCCCTTTACAAAATAATCTAGGGTGGGTGACTGGGGACATAGAGAAGGCAAACTTATTAAATACTTTCTTCAGCTCTGTGTATACTAACGAGCATGGGGGAGCTCATGTCCATAATGGGGGTGGTAGTGACACAGCCCCAAATGATCCACAATCGCTCAAAAGTGAAATGGTCCAGAAGTATTTAGACAGAATAAAGGTAGATAAAGCACCTGGACCAGATGGCATCCACCAACGGATCCTAAAATAATTGAGCTCTGTCATTTCAAAGCCATTGTATCTAATTTTTAGGGACTCCTTAATGACTGGAATAGTACCACTGGATTGGCGTAGGGCCAATGTGGTGCCCATATTTAAACAGAAATCAAAGTCTTTACCAAGTAACTATAGACCTGTTAGTTTAACTTCTGTAGTTGGGAAGATACAGGAGAGTTTAATAAAAGACCATATAGACGAATTCTTGTTGAAAAAAAATGTTTTAAGCAACAGACAGCATGGATTCATGAAAGACAGAAGTTGTCAAACAAACATGATTTCTTCTTATGAGGTGGTAAGTAAAACCTTAGAGGGGTGGCTGTGGATGTGGTATACTTGGATTTTGCTAAAGCATTTGACACAGTTCCCCACAAATGGCTAATGTGTAAGGTAAAGTCTACAGGCTTGGAAAGATCAATTTGTAAATGGATAGAAAACTGGCTAAAAGACCGATTTCAGAGAGTAGTGGTTAATGATTTTTATTCTGAATGGTCAAAAGTTATCAGTGGTGTACCCCAAAGTTCAGTGTTGGGACCCTTACTTTTCAATATACTGTATTTATAAATGATATAGGGTCTGGTATTAAAAGTACCATTTCAGTGTTTGCAGATGACACCAAGCTATGCAATGGAATAACGTCTTTACAGCATGTCTCCAACTTACAAGCAGCCTTCAATGCACTGTTCAATTGGGCGACTATGTGGCAAATGAGGTTTAATGTTGATAAATGTAAAGTTATGCACTTGGGAGCCAAGAATATGCATGCATCATACATACTAGGCAGAGTACAACTGGGGGAATCCATAGTGGAGAAGGATTTGGGGGTTTTGGTAGATCATAAGCGTAATAATGGCATGCAATACCAAGCTGCTGTTTCCAAAGCCAGCAAACCCCTTTCTTGTATTAAGAGAGGTATGGACTCCAGAGAGAGAGATAGATATCATGTTGCCCCTGTACAAATCATGAGTAAAACCTCATCTGGAATATGCAGTTCAGTTTTGGGCACTAGTTCTCAAAAAGGATATTGGGGAACTTGAGAAAGTGCAGAGAAGGGCAACCAAACTAATAAGAGGCATGGAGAAGCTCAGCTATGAGGAAAGACTAGAGGAACTGGATTGAGAAGAGGAGATTGGGGGGGGGGGGGAGATATGATCAACATGTACAAATACATAAGTGGTCCATATAGTGAACTTGGTGTTGAGTTATTCACTTTAAGGTCATCACAGAGGACAAGGGGGCACTCTTTAGTGTAGAGGAAAAAGATTTCATCTCCAAATACGGAAAGGTTTTTTCACAGTGAGATCTGTGAAAATGTGGAATAGACTCCCTCCAGATGTGGTTCTGGCCAGCACAGTAGAATGCTTTAAAAAAGTTCTGGATTCTTTCCTTAACGTAAATAATATAACTGGGTATTATCAATTTTAAGGTAAAGTTGATCCAGGGAGTATCCGATTGCCTCTTGGGGGATCAGGAAGGAATTTTTCCCCCTGCTATAGCAAATTGAATCATGCTTCGCTGGGATTTTTTGCCTTCCTCTATTGGTTGAACTAGATGGACTTGTGTCTTTTTTCAACCTGGCTAACTATGTAACTATAAATAAACCTTGGGGTGTTTGCTTTCCGAAATGGGGTCATTTTGTGGGTAATTCCACTGTCCTGGTGCTTCAGAACCTTCAAAAGTGTGATAGGTAGGAATGAAATTAGATGTGTAATTTATGCTCCTAGAACACCTGAAGGTACTACTTTAATGTTGGGCCACTGTATGTGGCCAAACTGTGTAAAAGTTTCACACATGGGGTTTTTCCATACTCAGAAGGAGTAGCAGAATGTGTTTTGGGGCGTCATATTTGCTATGTACATGCTGTTTGTTGGAAATGTCATATAAATTGACAACTTTGTGTAAAAAAAATAGGTTTTCATTTTCTGTCCATGTTTTCCGAAGACTTGTGGAAAAAATGAACCATTCAAAAGACTCAATATGCCTCATAGAGCATACCTTGGGGTGTTTGCTTTCGGCCGAACTGACCGCAATGCATTGCGGTGCTGAACAGTGCATTACAAGCCCTGATTGGCTGAAGCAGTGAAAGCTTCAGCCAATCAGGGAACAGAGCACTGTCATGATTGGACTCTGTCATTATGAATTTATCCAATCATGGCTCATCCCCGCCCCACGGTATAAAAGTATTCTTTCAATGGCAGCCATTTTCAGTGTGATTTCAGCGTGGAGAGAGATAGAACAGGACTCTGTTCAGTGCTATTAGTTAGTTAGTGTGCTATACTGTGCTATTTTGCTTCAATTGTCAGGGTAGAATATTAGTTTATTGTCAGTCTAGGGATAGTGTGAGTGTAGTGAGGAGGACCATCATTCAGCTTTGCATAGTGTGCAGCTAGAGTAGGGACAGCTCACATAGTTTCAGTGTAGTGTAGTGAGGCCGTGTCATTCATAAATACATTAGTGTATATGTAGAGTATATCCCCAGGACGACGTCTGATAGGACGAAACGTACGTCGGGAGGGCATGCTGACGTCACCTTTAATCTATGCCGGCTTGTCTTTTAATCCATGCGAGATATTCGTATATTCATGTGAGTTGTTCTACATTTTTTACAATAAATGTTCCATACGTTATTGCGCTATGTGGTCCTCTTTCTTTTGTGACATGTTCGTTGAGTGACACATTGACCTACTATGCGGAGGGGACGGTGTTTCCACCAGTACCTGAACAGCTTACCTCTGATGGTGATCATAGAATATTCTGAAGAGGAGATATATGATCGGGTCTGATACCCTAAAGTGCGCTTGGTTTATCAGTCTGGTAAGCCTTAAATCTCATTGGTGGCGGATCACTAATTGTGGTGTTTATGGCACACGGGTGTTGACTACTCAGTGGTATTCAAGTGGGGGATCATACCTGTAATCACCCAATCACCATCTTATTGTCTTCACCTTTTCTAAACAAAATATGGACTGACAGACTTTATGATGTATTAGCGCAGCCTTTTTTTGTATTTATCTTGTATGTAATGTGATTGAGTATTTGGCTGCAGCTGTGTTTATAGTTAGCGCGGTGTTTTTTATATATTTATATGTAGAGTAGGGACAGCTCAGATAGTTTCAGTGTAGTGTAGTGAGACCGTGTCATTAATCTTTAGATTAGTGTATAGCTAGAGTAGGGACAGTTCAGATAGCATCAGTGTAGTGATGGTTGAACATCGTATATTTGATTGCGTTACTGCAAGTTTAATGCCATATAGTTCTGTGTGTGTTACTGCCAGTTTAACACAATATTGTTTTGTGTGTGTTACTGCCAGTTTAACCCCATATAGTTGTGTGCGTTACTGCAAGTTTAACGCCATTTACTTCTGTGTGCGTTACTGCCAGTTTAACGCCATATAGTTCTGTGTGAATTACTGCCAGTTTAACGCCATATAGTTTTGTGCGTTACTGCAAGTTTAACACCATTTACTTTTGTGTGCGTTACTGCCAGTTTAACGCCATATCGTTTTGTGTGTTGCTGCAAGTTTAAATCCATTTACTTCTGTGTGCGTTACTGCCAGTTTGATGCCATATAGTTTTGTGTGCGTTACTGCCAGTTTGATGCCATATAGTTTTGTGTGCGTTACTGCCAGTTTGATGCCATATAGTCTTGTGTGCTAGTTTTACTGCAAGTTTAACGCTATTTACTTCTGTGTGAGTTACGCCAAGTTTAATGTCATATATTTGTGTGTGCGTTACTGCAAGTTTAACGCTATTTACTTCTGTGTGAGTTACGCCAAGTTTAATGTCATATATTTGTGTGTGCGTTACTGCAAGTTTAACGCCATTTACTTATGTGTGCATTACTGCAAGTTTAACGCCATATAGTTCTGTGCATTACTGCAAGTTTAACGCCATATATTTTTTGCGTTACTGCAAGTTTAACGCCATATTGTTTTGTGTGTTGATTGTACGTTTGACGCATTATATTCCAGTATATTATAGTGTATCTGTGGAGTGTGTCTGTGTAGTGTGAGTAATCAAAATAAAGTGCACCAAACACCACTTTACATTTATTAAAGTGCATCTACAAACAGATTTCCACTTCTTCTTTACATTTGCTAATAAGCACCACCCCCTCCCTCTCAATAATGTCTGGGGGGACAACAAGGAGAGGCAGATGTTCCCTTGGCACTGTAAGGGGGCCAAATGTGTCACAGGCAAAGGTGGACATGGTGGTCAGTCCTCAGCACTCAGTCCTATGCAGCCACATCATGCAGAGGAGGTGGTGGACTGGCTTACTAAACGTTCCTCATCCTCTGTCACGCAAGCAGAAACAAGTGTGCAGTCCCCTGCAGTTGCCAGAGTGGATAAACCTGCCTCCTTGTCCACATCTATTCCTGCCATAGCCCCAACATCAGCCATGGAGGAGTCAGCTGAGTTATTTGACCACAGTGTCAGCCACTTGCTCCTTGATGATGCCCAGACATTACTGGATTCAGATGTTGGTTCTGAGGTTGAGAATGACAGGAACATAAGGCAATGTTTTACAGCAAGGCCAATTCTTGTTTTCATCAAGGCACCACCGACACCCAAAGACCAATTTTTCTGCACCTGTTTGACAGCAAGGCCAATTCTTGCTTTCATCAAGAGTACCTCTATAGGGTTATGGTGGGAAGGCGTCACCGAAACCCAAAGACCAGTTTTTCTGCACCTGTTTGACAGGTGCATATCATTGCAATTTTTATTACAGAAAGCCAATTCTTGCCTTCATGAAGAGCACCTTTATAGGGTTATGGTGTGAAGGCACCACTGACACCCAAAGCCCGCTTTTTCTGCACCCATTACTTTTATCCAAAGTCAAAGTGACACCAGAATTTATCCAAAAAATCTCTAATCTTGTTCCCAGTGCACTACATTGTGGCAAAATAAAGGCAGCTTGCAGGGAAAATTTATTTTTTTGGGGCTTTATAAATTCAATTAATGCTGCAGCAGATTCTAGACATGGTACAGATCTGCCACTTTACAGGTAGACTCAGGGGACCCCCCAGGCACTATATTGGAAGAAAATTTTCATTTTTATGCTTTCACTTTAAAAATCAAAAAATCGCTGCTCATTTAAAAATGACATTTTTTACAAACTTTTTTCCATTGATACAAGTCCCCCAGGGCAGGACCCGGACCCCTATAATCATTGTATGCCCAATTACTTGCATATAAGCCTTCAAAATGGACAGTTGTGATTTTTGACGTTCGGGTCCCATTGACTTTAACGGGGTTCATTATTCAGGTCCACACTTACGCGTTGTTCGAAAGTTCTGGTGCGAACCGAACAGGGGTCCGTTCGGCCCATTCCTAATTGCTTCCATAGATTGTAGATTGTCTAACTTTCACACAGACTAAATAATATCCACTTATTTGGGTTATTTTTTTACCAAAGATATGTAGCAGTATTTTTTTTCAAAATTTTTGCTGTTTTTTCAGGTATGTCGAAAAAAATAAAAAACCCAGTGGTGATTAAATACCACCAAAGGAAAGCTCTATTTGTGTGAAAAAATAATAACAATTGTGTTTGTGTACAGTGTTGCATGACTGAGTAATTGGCATTCAAAGTTTGAGAGCACTAAAAGCTGAAAATTGGTCTGGGCAGAAAGGGGGTGTAAGTGCCCTGCATTTAAGTAGGAGAGAGCAGAGTGACAAAGAAATGAGATAATCACTTTTACCTTTATGAGCCATTATGAGCCAGTTAGGCTTTATTCCACGTCACAGTACTGCCATGCTGCAAATGTCATAGAAATGGTGGATGTTTATGAAGCACAGCGAGGACATCTCAAATGGGATGATGCTCATTTACTGACCAATGAGGTGGAGGCTTGGAGGTGACAGAGTAAATATTCTTAACAGAGTTGTCACCAAATGCCTATCATGTCTGGGAAAATGAGGAGTGGTCAAATGGAATTAAAATCCTTTGGCAGTCAACTATGTTTTTAGGTATTTTACTTTAAATGGTGTCTATTGTATACTGAACAATAGTGAATGTTAAAATAATAAAGTCTCTTGTTTTGATACAGTTTTTGTCCCATTGGCTCATTGCCAAATTTACTTTTAATTTCTGACAACTACCTAGCAAATATCTTAAGATTCCCTTTAATGGTGCTAATGAATCTTGAGTTTTGATCAATTGGACACTTGATAAGCATACAGCAATGTTAAGAAAGCACTTATGTCAGTGTTTTTATATCACACTGGCGCTCCCTATTATAAATAGTCTCATAAATACAAATGACATGTAGCCTTTTAAGGGGGTGGGAGGGACTATGGGAAATGGCTGTCCCTAACAGGATAGTGTGCTAAACCTGTAGATAATTAAGAGAATCAGAACCTTCACACAGTGGAAGAATGGCAGTGCCTCCACCCAGGACATGGCCTCTGTGAACAGAGGGGATTCCCTTCCTGGGAAATTAATCAAACAAAGTATTTAGGACCAGAAGAACTACTGCAACCAGCATGTAGAATTAATAAGCATAAACTGTAGCTGCACACCAGTATGGAAATTATACAAGCTTTATATAAGAAAATATTAATAATAGTACATATGTCCGATGTACAAACAGGTATTAGCAACAAAGGGCCCGATTGGAGTCCTGGTAGAATTGTACACACATACTATATATATAGTTATTTATAGAGATACCTCCAGATGAATTTTACACTAAAGTCCAATTGCAGGGACCCCTGAGAATGATCATTAAGCTGTGTCCATCTTGTGTTCAAGGCCTGTAGACAAGATCAATAATGATGGGAAGATTCTCCAACTGTTGTCCAACCAGCCTGGAACACAGATTGTCATATGCAGAAACTGTGGTGTGGCACTGGAACTCAGTTAGCCTATCTACTCTGCTTTTTAGTCCCTCTTAAAGCGGAGTTCCACCCTAAAGTGGAACTTCCGCTGGTTGCATTCCTCCCCCCCTCAGGTGTCACATTTGGCACCTTTCGGGGGGGAGGGGGAAGAGGACACCTGTCTTTAGACAGGTGTCCTTTTCCACACTTCCGGGAGCTCTGGCCAGCGTACGCGGCCGCTGACGTCAGAAGCCCGGCTCCCTCCTCCCTGCTCGCTCTGCTACTGGCCGCCTGGCCAGTAGCAGAGTGTGGCAGAGCTCTCGCATGCGCGGTAAGGTGCCCGGCGTGAAGCTGTACTGCTTACACGTCCGGGTTCCCTTACCCGCGATGGAGGCGGCTGCACCCGTCCCCCGATCCGAAGATCGGCGGCGGGTGCCGACATCGCTGGACTCCAGGACAGGTAAGTGTCCTAATATTAAAAGTCAGCAGCTACTGTATGTGTAGCTGCTGACTTTTAATTTTTTTTTTTAGCCCGGACCTCCGCTTTAAGTAGTTTCTAATCTGATATGCAACCAGACCTTTAACTACCAGAAGTGGCCCTCAGATGCCTAACCTGGCTCTAGCCTATGCAGGCTATCAAGCCCTAAACTAAAACTAGCTATAAAATCCCAGACCAGAAGGAACAGGTTAACTAATATAAGAGCAGCTTCATATAAACTCTATTGCAATAAACAGGTTCACCTACTAATATACTATAACCACTACATATGTACCGTAGCACAGACCTAACTATCTGACACTGTGCATGTGAGATGGCAATAGGACAGAGACATTTCTATCACTAGAATTCAGATTAAGAAGTTATGGGCAGCTACAGATAAACAGCCAGAACACAGGAACAATTACCGAAGGCTGCTTTCACACTGAGGTGTTTTACAGACGCTATTTAGCTAAAAATAGCGTCTGTAAAGTGCCTCAAAAGTTCCCCGCAATCCACCCCAATGTGAAAGCCCTGAGTGCTTTCACACTGGGGCGGTGCGCTAGCAGGACGTTACAAAAAGTCCTGCAAGCAGCATCTTTGGGGCGGTGAGGGGAGCGGTGTATATACCGCTCCTCTACCGCTCCTCTACCGCCCCTGCCATTGAAATGAATGGCAAGCTCTTCCGAAGCAGCTGCACACCGCCTTGGTAGCGCTGAGCGCCGGCACTTTTAACCCCTTTTTAACCACTTGTGGGGGGTTAAAAGCACGGCACTCCCGTCCGCATAGCGGAGCCCTATCGCTGGTAAAACTTCGCTAAAACTAGCAGGGTTTTACCGCAACCTCGGGTACCGCTTCAGTGTGAAAGTAGCCTGAGGCTGGGTTCACACTAGTCCGATTCTCGGACCGACATGAAGAGCACAAGTCGCATTACGTCACAAAAACAATGATTCCCTACGAGAGCTGTCTTAACTGGTCCGACTTGTGTTTTTCAAAGTCGGACCGACTTTGAAAAAGGTTCCTGTACTACTTTTGTCCGACTTTGATCCTACTTCAGCCCATTGAAAGGCATTGAAGTTGGATCAAAGTCGGATCAGTGTCTTCACTGATCCGACTTTGGCATGCGACTTATGCTCTGGGGATCATGAAGGGGAACTCCACACCATATTTTTTAAAAAAAACCTTGCATGGGGTCCCCCTCCAGGAGCATACCAGGCCCTTTGGTCTGGTACGGATTTTAAGGGGAACCCCATGCCGAAAAAACGGCGTGGGGTCCCCCCAAAATCCATACCAGACCCTTATCCGAGCACGCAGCCTGGCAGGCCAGGAAAGGGGGTGGGGACGAGCGAGTGCCCCCCCTCCTGGACCATACCAGGCCGTGTGCCCTCAACATGGGGAGTATGGGTGCTTCGGGGCAGGGGGGCTCTGCACCCCCCACCCCAAAGCACCTTGTCCCCATGTTGATGAGGACAAGGGCCTCTTCCTGACAACCCTGGCCGTTGGTTGTCGGAGTCTGCGGGCGGGGACTTATCGGAATCTAGAAGCCCCCTTTAACAAGGGGGCCCCCAGATGCCGGCCCCCCACCCTATGTAAATGAGTATGGGGTACAACGTACCCCTACCCATTTACCTGGGAAAAATGTATACAAAAAAACACACTACACAGGGTTTTAAAATATTTTATTAAATCGGCTCCGGCATCTTCTCCCCTCTCCGGTTTCTCCTTTCTTCGGCTCTTTTGCGGGGTCTTCCATCTTCTGAGGGGTCTTCTTTCTTCTCCTTCTCTGCGGCGTCTTCTGCTCTTTTGCCGGTCTTCTCCACTGTCCTTTTCCCTCTGTTCTTCCTCTCTTCTTCTCCTTCTTCTTCTTCTTCCCATCTTGACACGACACAATCTCCTTCACGAATGCCCTCTCCGCTGTATGCTGTGCCTTATATTGGCATGGGGCGTGGCCACCAGATGACATCATCGGAGGCCCCACCCCCATATGATGTCACAGCTCCGCCCCAGGATGCGACATCATATGGGACGGGGCCTCTAGGTGATGTCATCTGGTGACCACGCCCCATTCTAATATAAGGCACAGCACACAGCGGAGAGGGCATTCATGAAGGAGATCGCATCGTGTCAACATTTTATGAGGAGGTAAGTAAAACCTTAGACAGAGGGGTGGCTGTGGACGTGGTATACTTGGATTTTGCAAAAGCGTTTGACACCGTTCCCCACACACGGCTAATGTGTACGTTTTAGGTTCATATGGTGCAGGTGTCGGTGGGGAGACAGATTCCAAAATGAATGGAGGAGTATTTTACAACTGTGCTACGCTAGAGGAAGTACTTACGGGAGAGGCGACACACGACACGGAATATAATCTTACCCCGCACCAGTGGTCTACTGTAGTGGATCTCCGGGGCAGGGTATACTACAGCGTAGGACCCCGCCTCGACACTGTAGTATACCCCCACCCCGGAGGCTACTACAGTAGACCACCGGTGCGGGGTACGGTTATATTCCGTGTCGTATGTCGCCTCTCCCGTAAGCACTTCCTCTAACACAGCACAGTTCTACCCTTCTTCTTCTTCTTCCTCTTCTTCTCTCCTTC
>BLSH010428124.1:416015-428193 GCA_018402905.1 Glandirana rugosa | reverse complement strand
AAATGCACTGATTACTGTGTAAATGTCATTGGCAGTGAAGGGGTTAACCTGCAGGGGGCGCGCTAAGGGTTAACTATGTTCCCTGGGCGTGTTCTAACTGTATGGGGGATGCCCTAGCTGGGGAAGGGAAGTTATCACAGCCTTCACGTAAAGGAAGGCTGTGATCACAGCCCTTCCCCCTCACACAGAGCGGAGGTCCGTGTTTACATACACGGACCTCCGCTCATTCGCTCCGGGGGGGGCATCGCGGGTGGCCGGCGGCAATCGAAGCCGCCGCACCCGCTCCCTGGCCCCCCCTGGACACAGTGAGCGCGCGGGCGCGCCTCCGGCGGTGCGCGCGCGCTCACTATACACGTTCCCGCAGCCGCCGTCGTATGACGGCGATTTGCGGGAACGAGCCACTTTGCCGCCGTCAATCGCCGATCGGCGGTCGGCAAGTGGTTAAACGAAAATCGTACGATCGGGCACCATGCGATCAAAATTTTCATGCTTGTCCTATCGAATAGTATCTGATGAACTGTCATGATCGGCTCTCGTAAGCTGTATACTAACGATCCGTTTATCGTACGATCGCATCGCATGCAGTATTTTTCATCCGATTTTTGTATCACGATAGTCCTGTTTGAGCATCTACTTTTTCAGCTGTTTTTCTTTTGTATTTGCGCTTATTCTTGTGCATATGCAGTCGTGCATATGCACGCACATTCTCATGTTTACAAAATGTTATGGACATTCGCATGCAAACACAAATATTGGCATGCATGAGACGTAAATTACTGACCAAAAATGCAGATTTTTCTAGTTTTTTTTTTTCTGAAGAATACACGGCGCTTGTTTATGCACCTGTGTGCATAGGCGTATTACAATGAATGGGCTGTATTTTAGCTCAGTAAAAAAATAAGCTGCACTGAGCATTTTTAACCACTTGCCGACTGCCCGCCGTGGATTGACGGCGGCAAAGTGGCTCATTATCGCAAACCGCCATCACCTCGATAACTACTATTTTAAGCACGCACGCCGCCGGGGCCATGCTCCTGCGCTCGCTGTGTTCCGGGGGGGCCAGGGAGTGGGTACGGGGGACTCGATCGCCAATGGCTACCCACAATTATCCCCCTGGAACGACAGAACGGAGGTCCATGTATGTATTTACTAGCCATTACTAGTAAAAAAAATTAAAAAATAAAAACCCCATAAATTAATTCTCATCATTCGTAAACGCAGCAACTTTTGCGCAAACCAATCAATAAACGCTGATTGCGATTTTTTTTCCCAAAAATATGTGGAAGAATATAAATCAGCCAAGACTGATGAAAAAAAATGTTTTTTTATATATTTTTTTTTTGGATTTGTATTTTAGCAAAAAATAAGAAAAATTGTTTTTTTTGTAAAAAAATAAGCTGCACTGAGCATTTTTAACCACTTGCCGACTGCCCGCCGTGGATTGACAGCGGCAAAGTGGCTCGTTATCGCAAACCGCCATCACCTCGATAACTAGTATTGTAAGCACGCGCGCCGCCGGGGCCATGCTCCTGCGCTCGCTGTGTTCCGGGGGGGCCAGGGAGTGGGTACGGGGGACTCGATCGCCAATGGCTACCCACAATTATCCCCCCGGAACGACAGAACGGAGGTCCGTGTATGTATTTACTAGCCATTACTAGTAAAAAAAATTAAAAAATAAAAACCCCATAAATTAATTCTCATCATTCGTAAACGCAGCAACTTTTGCGCAAACCAATCAATAAACGCTGATTGCGATTTTTTTTTCCAAAAATATGTGGAAGAATATAAATCAGCCAAAACTGATGAAAAAAAATGTTTTTTTATATATATTTTTTTTTGGATTTGTATTTTAGCAAAAAATAAGAAAAATTGTTTTTTTTGCAAAATTGACGCTCTTTTTTTGTTTATAATGGAGATCAGAAATGATGCAGAGGTAATCAAATGCCACCAAAAGAAAGCTCTATTTGTGGGGAAAAAAGGACACAAATTCAGTTTGCGTACAACGTCGCACGACCGCGCAATTGTCAGTTAAAGCGACTCAGTGCTGAATCACGAAAAGTGCTCTGGTCCTAAAGGGGGAAATTCTTCCGGGGCTGAAGTGGTTAAGCTGTAGTGTGCAAGAGGCCTAAAAGCCCATACACACAGTACAATTATTGGCTGAAAACTGTCGTACAATAATCTGAGCGTTAGTGCGCTCCATTCGACAGCCGATTTTGAATTATCGTCCAACAGAAGTTGTATGAGAAGACTAGAAACTTTTGTCTGCCGACAAGGCACCGTACTACCAGGCTGGACTCTCTGCCACACTGACCGGTATTGTTAACTGGATAATCGAGTATGCGGACCTCTGTGGGCTAATTGGAACGTTGCTTATCTCCCCTTCTTTAGTGATCCGGCTTAGTTTTGGTGTGGCACCCGTCTGTGCTATGGAAACTTGATTGTGCCATATGGGGATTGCCATAAGTATATGCTCTAATATCAAAATTGAGGGATGGATGTCCATATAAGTACTTTATGTTGTGTAGCCTTTTTGTGCAGCTTATACTTATTTATATTCATGAGTATTTGGTGGAATTAATCCCTTGGGATATTTACATGTATAGGTTGAAAGCTGGCATGGTGCTCCTTATGGGTTCCATACTAACTTTAGGACACACTATACAGTCCTCAGATGATATACAGTGATGAAACAAATCTCCCTACATACAGTAAGTTTTAAATGTATAACTGCTGTCTTCATCTTTATATATGGTTTAGAAAGTGCACATTGTGTTAGGAGATTTTCTCTTCCTGGTTAACACTGCAGTGAAGCCTGGGCATACAGCCAAGACAACTGATTGGAGGAAAGGCACTCACCCCCTCTCCTCATAGGTAAAGACTGTCAGCTCTGTTCGTTGTATCGTTCAGGGCTCTGCTAATCTATTTATGGCATTCTCCCCAACACAAAACTCCGGCTGCTCTTATCATAATGTGACTGAGAACTTATCAGGAGTTATCAGGCTGATAACAGAAGAAAGGGGCAGGAGACAGATACGGGACTTGGTGCTTTGAAGAGAGATAACAAAACACTGCAGATATATGTGTCCAGCTCAAATTTCATGAATCAGATTTACATCCACTTTAACTGGATTTAAAGCAGATCTAAACCCAAGAACAAATGGAATATATTACAGCTTACTAGTCCTTAGATATGGTGGCTGCATTAGTTTTCTTTTTTTCAGTAGAGAACAATACCAGTTGATCTTACCAGAACAACAATGTTTTTGTAGTTTCCAGTGAATTGAACTGAAATGTTAAAAAATGTTATCAGCCTTCCCAACTATTTTCTGTGAACTACAGAACACCTTCCCCATGTAATGGAGATAAGGACACGGTATTCTGTAAGCTAAGTCAGGAAATCAGCTGTGGGTGACAATGCCGTTTCTTAATAGATACAGTACAGTCAGTGAGCAATGTAATCCCTGCATAGGAATTGTGTTACTGTCAGGATTACCAGGTGGAAATAAAGTAAAAGATGCCTGAACAAGAAACGAATGCAGCCACCACATCTAAGGATAGGTAATCTGTAATATACAAAATGTTTGGTTTTGGCTATAGATCAGGGGTGCCCAACCAGTGGCCCATGGAGCCCTCTGATTTGGCCAAAGACCTCCTTCCTAGCATGGCCCAGATCATGAGTTCCCGACCCGTCACCCCAAAGCATCAGTGTTGTGAATGAAGCCGGCGGTAGAGGAAGCAAGCGGCTGCAAAGCAGAGGCACATAAGCCGATGAATCCTGTATAGCGCCAGCTCCTGTCACAGGCGGAGTGATACCAAATGCACTCTGCCTGGAACAGCAACAGCCGGCGATACCTGAATAGATGACTGTTATTAACCACTCCAGGTCTGCGCTATTGCCGAAATACGGCTCCAGCGCGGACCTGAAATGCCGGGAGGACGTCCATGGACGTTCTCCACTGCGCATGCTCCTGCGCGCCTCCTGCGCGAGCGTGCCCGTGCGCCCGAGACCCGCCGATCACTTTCAGGAGCCTCAGAACGGGGAACCGCCGTTGTAAACACGGCGGTTCCCCGTTCTGTGACAGGGGACATAACAGATCTACTGATCCCTGTCACTGGGATCAGTTAGATCTGTTATGTCCCGGCCAGCCCTGCCCTCCCACAGTTAGAACACACCCAGGGAACATATTTAACCCCTTCACTGCCCCCTGCTGGTTAACCCCTTCACTGCCAATGACATTTATACAGTAATCAGTGGACATTTAAATTTCTGATCGCTGTATAAATGTCATTGGTCCCAAAAATGTGTAAAAAATGTCCGACATTTCCGCCCCAATATCGCAGTCCCGATAAAAATCGCAGATCGCCGCCATTACTAGTAAAAAAAAAAAAAATAATAAAAACGCCATAAATCAATTCCCAGTTTGTAGACGCGATAACTTTTGCGCAAACCAATCAATATACGCCAATTGCGATTTTTTTTTTTTTACCAAAAATATGTAGAAGAATATATATCGGCCAAAACCGATGAATAATTATTTTAATGGATTTGTACTTTAGCAAAAGTAAAAAATATTGTTCTTTTTGGAAAATTGTCGCTTATTTTTTGTTTATAGCGGCAATCAGAAATGACGCAGAGGGGATCAAATACCACCAAAAGAAAGCTCTATTTGTGGGAAAAAAAGGACGCAAATTTTATTTGGGTACAACGTCGCACGACCGCGCAATTGTCATTCAAAATGCGACAGCACTGAAAGCCAAAAATTGGTCTGGGCAGGAGGGGGGTTTAAGTGCCCGGTAAGGAAGGGGTTAAAGGTAAGTTTATTACTAGAATCATAGTGTACATATGGGCATATCTGTTCTGCAGTGGTTATTGGGCTGCTTTCAAACTGATCTGCAGGTGCAGCGCAGTGTACATGTGAGTTAAATGCACTGAGCCTTAGCCTTCTGTTATTACCTGCGGGTTTAGTGTGCTTTCAGAAAGTGCACCACACCTGTATGATATAATAGAAGTATATAGCAAAGTTCAGGTAGCCTGCAGGAAAGCCACAAATGCACTGCACTGCACCCTGCGGTGTCGGGTAAACCACAGGGTTTGATTAGGTTCAACCCAATCAAACCCTCCATTCACCTCTATATAGCAGTATTATAGAGAATTGCACCAAAGTGCAGGGGAGCAAAGGGAGTGGGACTTTGTATGAAGCATGTGATGGTCAGACATAACATTTATGGATACATAGCAATTGGATAAAAATGTTTAATAAATATATTCATTCATACAAACATATGATCACATAAGTGACACATGATAATCAGTAATAATAATCCAGTAATAATACATGATAGGATTTCCCCCTCCATCAATTTCATAATTGTGTAACAATTTATACAATTACATAAAGAGAGCTGCATGGCCCATGACTTTATGTTCCCTGGGGTGATACGTAAAAGTGCATAAATAGGGTAAATCAGGTAACTCTAATGGAAACATGACATCTGGTAACTTGACGTGTTCCGTGGGTGAGGGGCCACTCATCAGGAGCAAGCGTGTTTGGATCTAAAATAAAAGATGAATAGGAGTTGGTCTAACTAAATTCCACTTGCAACAGGGTGGGGCGTACATCAATGTGTGTGCAGCTCAAAAATGTCACTGCTAAAATCAGTTGATAACAGCCCATGTGTGTATGAACACATAGGATAACATGAAGGAGAGTTTATTGACTGTAGAAAAAATGTCTGCAGCTAAAAACAGCTGCTGTAAAACAGTCAAAAAACGTCCTGTGTGTATGAGGCCTTAGAGTTACCTGATTTACCCTATTTATGCACTTTTACGGATTACTCAGGGATATCACCCCAGGGAACATAAGGTCATGGGCCATGCAGCTCTCTTTATATAATTGTATCAATTGTTCCACAATTATGAAATTCATGGAGGGGGAAACCCTATCATGTATTATTACTGCATTATTATTACTGATTATTATGTGTCACTTATGTGATCATATGTTTGTATGAATAAATATATTTAATAAACATTCTTATCCAATTGCTTTGTATCCATAAATGTTAAGTCTGACCATCACATGCTTCATACAAAGTCCCACTCCCCTTGCCCCCCCCCCCCCCCCGCACTTTGGTGAAATTGTCTATAATAGTTTTAGGGATGGAAGCATCAGCCTTACCAGGCTCCAGCTTCATTTAAAGTCCCATTTACCTCCCTCCAATTCTCTCTCTATATAGCATTACAGCAGATGTAAGCTGACTTGTGTCCGTTTAAGCCCGCCTAAATCCAATCCGATCCGCTAAAAAAAAATAGAAGGGGCTCCATCCCCTTCCATCTGGGTGGATCGGAGGACCCATAGAGTAGAGCAGGCTGTGTTTGTGTCCACATGCAGAGCAGACATGGACCTGTGATCCGCCTGTTCCGCTCATTGTGGCCCGAGACCAATTATCAAGTCGCTTAAGTGGCCCTTACTGTTCAAAAAGTTGGGCACCCCTGCTATAGATACACTTTAAATATTCAGTATGTTAAACTGTTTTGTTTATATTTCCTCAGCTGTTGTGTTCACCTAGGGCACTGTGCCATTATAGGGCCTTGATAAAACGAATATACAGCCGTGTGGCAGTTGAACCACAAAGCACTCCTCCTCATTGTGTACACACAAGCAGCAGAAAGAAGTAGTACTCAGGGCCCGTTAACGTCTTACAAAAAGTTCATAATCCTATATAAAACAGATTACACACTGCAAAGTCATTTTTATGTACCCAAACTGATGGCAGTGGCAACTTCTGTTGATCTAAATTAAACTATGAGCGGGAGATGTACAGAGCAGGGAGAGAGGGTTGGGAAGGGAGAATAGTTTATATTCTGACTTATTCAGTTGTGTGTCTAATCTACATTTTACCTATTAAAGAACAAAGCCTGATACACACAGAAAGTTTTTTTCGTTGAACCTAGCAGGCAATGTAGTACAGTGATCTCCCCCCTGTGCTATTGTGTTCTGACAGGGGTACTGCCCCCCCCCCCCACCAGAACACACCAGTCAGTGCTTGCAGCCATTGGCTGTAAGTGCTGATCAGATGCTGATCGGCTGCTGGTTTTCCAGCAAGCTTGTCTGACAGAAGACAGTTGTGAGATCCGCTTATGTCAGATGAGGAGCTGTACACGCGGGCCAAAAGTCGGCTGGTAACTGCCAAACCGACTGTCTGAAACTGTACCTAGCTTAGGTGCACTTTGAGACAAAGTATACTTATATTTTTTTGTGCCTTTGCCTTGATTTAAGTCGATTCACTAAGAAGCCAGCGCCTGCCGCCATCCTAAGAGCCATGACTTATCCCTGCTGTCAGTGGGGATTCCCTTTGGGTCTTGTATGGATTTTGGGAGGGACATCACACCAAACTTGTTTTAAAAATGATGTGAGGTCCCCGAAAAATCCACACCAGGCCCTTATCTGAGCATGTAGCCCGGCAGGCAAGGAAAGCGGAGGGGGCACTGGCAAAGCACCTTATACCCATGTTCAAGAGGACAAGGGCCTCATCCGCACAGCCTTGACCAAGTGATTGTGAGAGTGAAGGAGGGTGGCTTACTGGACTCTCGATGCCCCCTTTCACAAAGGGCCCCCCAGATCCTGGCTTCCCTATATGAATGAGTATGGGGTACACCTAAAATTACAAAGGTAAAAAAACATCAGCACCACCAGCCTCCGGTCCCAGTCGATGCTTCTAACAGGGAAACGCACCGGGTGGAGCAGCATTCCTTGACATCACCATGTAGCAGCCTGCTGACTAGATCCACGACTGTGTTACTTCCATTGTCTACCATTTTATTGAGTGTAAGTGATACTTATTTTTAAATAAATGCTACATTATGAAGCCTCTTCCTTCCATTATTCCATATATCTGAGACAACCGAGAGAAGGATGATCCATGTATTTGGGAGATTTATCTAAACTGAACAACTCGCCTGCTGGGGAGGAATATCATTTGGAGCAGTCTGAGCTTACGATCTCTATAGCTTGAGATCCAACTGTTTTGGTAAGCGGAGCTGATTATATGTGAGAAGGAGCACCTGATGAAACAGTGTGTTTATTAATCACCTTGCACTTTGTGGAGCACCTGTTGGACTTTTTAAGTGTTAGGGTCCTTTCACACATGCGGAGCCCGTTTTGACGGGCTCCGCTGCTCAGCGGGGATCCATCCGTTGATCCCTGCTGAGCTGACGGATGACAGGACAGTCTCCCCACTCTGTGCAGAGACTGACCTGTCAGAGCTCCATTCTCCTCTATGGAGTATCGGATGAGCATGGACCGTCTGTCCGTGCTCATCCGATCCGATCTGCCAGGCGGATGGAAAATAGGGCTTCCATCCGTCTGTTTCTGGCGGATCCGAGCGGATCGGGTGTCAGTGGACATGTCACCGCTGACATCCGCCGCTCCATAGATCACAATGGAGTGTCTGTTTGGGTCTGCCTGAAAAACTGACAGGCGGACCCAAACGGACCGTATGTGTGAAAGAGCCCTTATATTGTTTCTTTATTATACTGTTTATAGTTTCTGTTTTTGTTAATGGAAACATTTTGATTCTGAAATATTTTGTATCACCTATATTGTTCACATTGTAGGTTGTGCGCTTATTTTTCATTTATTTGTATCGTAGTAATGCTATTATAAGCAGCAGCACCTTTTTAATACTTTTTTTTGTTTTTGGGTAAACGCTGAATATATATTTTTTATAAAAAAAAAAAAACAACAACACACGGCTTTTGACAAGTCCTTTATTTTAAAAAAATGTCCCCCCCCCCCCGATGTACATCCATCATCAATCACAATGAAGACCACCCGTACAAACAAAACCCCGCCTCGGTGACTTGGCTCCCACTGACTGACATGCCGCTCCTCCCAATGCTTAAGTAAACAATGGGGTGGGGCCAATGATGCCATTAGTGAGTGGGGTCACCCAGTGACGTCATTGATCATACATAGACACATCCATATGTGGTCAATGACATCACTGGATGGCCCCACCCCTTATGACATCATTGCCAAGCAAGGATGTGTCCATGTATGGTCAATGATGTCAAATGGGTGACCCATCCCCTTATGATGTTATTGATCAAATAGGGATGAGTCCATATATGGTCAATAACATCAATGGGTGGCTCCACATTTATGCACCACCTTGTTAACTTAAGCGGCTGGGGAACGATGGTGTGGTTGTGTTAAGAAGTGTTTTTTTTTTTCATGCGGGCGGCATTTATCATGATTGATGATGAATGTACATCAGGGGGACATTTTTTAAATAAAGGTCTTGTTCTAAACTGTGTGGTGTTTTTATTTTGTTGGTGAATGAGTATGATTCGCCCCCCCAAAATCCATGCCATGTGCAATTGGTCCACTGACCAGATCCAGACCCCCAATGCATATATTAAATATTTTTATTATTGTTAAAAGAAACTAATATCCTAAGCTTCCATCATTGGTGGCAAAATGACTAATAGCTCTTGCTATTTTGTAGAAAGATCCGTTAAATCTAGTAGAGGCAAGCAGCAGAGAAATGGCAACATGCTCCCTTTCAAGGTGTTGTCAGCCTGTGAATTAATAGACTGTTGATGTAAGACATAGAAGACAATGCAGGTAGAGGTATCAGGGGTCAGCTGCTGTGCTAACTAACTGTCAAATTGCCCAGGCTTGCAGGAAATACAGGAATTACTTGCAGACCACAATGGGAATGGCCTGGAGACATGGGCATGCAGTAACACAAACGCACCTGTGTTGTATAAACTGTGTCCAATTAAGCCATTAAATAAGTAGCAATACCTGTTCAGAACTGACCAACATATTTCAAAAGGTCTTTAAAATGTTTATACATTATGCCTGTATTGGTATAGTTCACAGATATCTTCATCATAAAAAGCAAGCCACGTAACGTAAAGAAAGCTGCTATTAGAAATCAGTGTGACGTAAAATATAAGTGTAGTTAAATAATGCTTCTTTGTGTGCGGATTCTGCATACTTCTGTAGAATATAAATAGGCAAGAGAAAAGACAGGTTTCTCAGCATCCAACAATTAGTAGTAGAATGCATAAGAGAGTGTGCACACATACACACACCCTCTAAAGAAAGAAAAGCAGATCATTTTATTTAAAGCCGAACTCTCAAAATTATTTTTATTGCAAAATGAAATTGTCCCAGCTTGGCACAATGGAAGTATTGTATTGCATCTCATACCTGAGGGGCCACTGGGGAAGCTGACAATCACTGTAGTTGTCAGCACTTCTACAGGGATAGTCTTTATCTTCTGAGTCATCTACTGAGTGGCTTCTTCACTGCACACTAATAACGGGGTTGTTCACTCGACATCTAATGCCCCTTTGTGAATGGATTCTGTATAATTCTGTAGGACATAAGGCCGGGTACACATTTGAATGGGCTGCTGTGTCACGTGAACTGCAGAGGAAAGGTCCATGCGCCTTTTTCAAGACGTGGCCTCAGGGAAACCACATCGTCTTTTTTGACCATGCAGGTTTCCACACCCACAAACACGCTGCAGACTGTGATACGTAGGGTTTCCATTCAGAATGAAGGACAGCCCTGCGTGTCTCCCAAGAGCAGCACGGGTGCGAGAATCGCATCACAACCGGAACGCACAATGCGGGCTATTATGAAACTAGCCTATATGGCCAAGAGAAAAGGCAGGTTCCTTAGCCTCCAATAATTTGTAGTAGAGTGCGTAAGATGGTGCATTCGCGCGTGCACACGCACTTTAAAGAAACAAAAGCAGTAGATCTTTTTTAAAGCTGCACTCCAGGTATTATCTATTTTGCATAGTTACATTGGTAAGTATGTAAGTATACATATCTTATACCTAATGGGCCACTGAGGGAGTTGGCAATCACTCAAGTAATCGGCGCTTCTACAGTGATAGCCATGATCTTCTGACTCCTGTACCAAGTGACTTCTGTGCTGCATACTGACAACAGGGGGTTGCTCACTCAACATCACCACCATTCAGTGAATACAAGGTGTTGTCATGATGGGGTAGAGATCTTGACTTCGCTTCCCCTCCTCTCCACCACATCCATTTAGAGAACGCCTTGCATTTATTGGGAAAAATACAAGGCATTTTGTGAATGAAACCAGTACTGAGAAACCAACCCCCTGTGGTCAGTGTGCATAGTGGAAAGCCCTCAGCACAGGACCCAGAAGTCCACGGCTATCATTGTCAAAGCACTGACTGCTACATTGATTGTCAGCTTCTCTAGTAATCCCTCAAGTATGAGATATTACTACTGGACCAATGTACATATGCTAAAAAGATCATACGTGAAATTCAGCATTAAAGAAAATTTCACATAAAGCAGCTAAAGTAGTAAAATTGAGAGTTTTTGCTTTTGCAAAATGCTGAAATTAAGCTATGAGGCTTGCATATTTAGCAAGTAATTCCTATGCAGAATGTGACTCATAACATCACCAGGGTAATAAAAAAACTACTATTCACACAAATGAAATACAAAATGAAGAAGATGACAAATACATCACAGAGATGTTTCCATTGGTGGTATGAGAGAGAAAGGAAAAAGTACTTTGAAGGCAGGGTCAGGAACACCGTATGGATGGACACAGCCAGGAAGATTTTGAAAGGTGGCCCTATGATCTAGGCAGTGAAATCTCACTAGATCCAAAACAGGTGAGGCAGCTGAAATTTCATGCAAATCTAGCATTTCTTGGAAAAAAAACTTCTATTGGTTGCCCCAATTATAGGCAAATACAGTGGCCAATGGAAAGGCTCAGGAGATGGAAGAGTTAGCACCAAGCTCAACTATCTTACAAGAAAAGTGTTTACAACTTCAACTGCTTATATCTCGACTCACCTGATCATTTTGACATATTACCAAAGCTAAACTTGGTTTTGAAATTAGCATGATATTTTCAGGTTTATTTGTGCAGGGTTTCATTGTGATTAGGTTTCCATACTGAGGGCCATCAAACATGCAGACATGGTCTGACCAAACTCAAGCATATGTGCTGTTAATTTCATCCTTAAACACTTAAAGCGGTTGTTAAGTCACTTGTATAAAATGCTCTCATTCCCTCTGTATTAGCACAATAAGTTCCACTGTACCTGTGTTATAACATATATATATATATCAAAAAAAAGGTTCTTTACGATCTAAACGTACTTT
>BLSH010428124.1:396975-412026 GCA_018402905.1 Glandirana rugosa | reverse complement strand
ATGGTGCACCACCACATTATGGGTGTCAGGTCCGAGCATTCCTAGATGAACAGTTTCCTGGAAAGTGGATTGGTCATCGTGAGCCAGTTGAATGGCCCCCAAGGTCTCCCGATCTGACCCCCTTAGACTTTTATCTTTGGGGTCATCTGAAGGCAATTGTCTATGCTGTGAAGATGCGAGATGTGCAGCACCTGAAACTACGGATACTGGAAGCCTGTGCTAGCATTTCTCCTGCGGTGTTGCTATCAGTGTGTGAAGAGTGGGAGAAGAGGGTTGCATTGACAATCCAACACAATGGGCAGCACATTGAACACATTTTATAAGTGGTCAGAAACTTGTAAATAACTCATGAAAGAATAAAGTTACGTTAAAACCAAGCACACCATTGTTTTTCTTGTGAAATTCCTAATAAGTTTGATGTGTCACATGACCCTTTTCCTATTGAAAAAAACAAAAGTTGGATTCAAAATGGCCGCCATAGTCACCACCCATCTTGAAAAGTTTCCCCCCCCCACATATACTAATGTGCCACAAACAGGAAGTTAATATCACCAACCATTCCCATTTTATTAAGGTGTATCCATATAAATGGCCCACCCTGTATATATGTTGTGTTTGTTAATATGACTCCATGCTGGTATTGTTTCTACTAAAATAATAGTTTTGCTTAAAAATTTGTACTGTTTCTGTAATTAATACGGGAGCAATTGTCCTTGCTGACAGGTTTCTGTAGCACTAGAGCAGAGGGCATTCAAGGATAACATGGCAGACTATAATACATAAGTAATGGCACATTTTGGAAATAAATAGAAAACGATCAAGGAAGTGTAATGTTTTGTCTATTAGGGGTTTATGTAAAAAGCAGTGCTATAGCCATACAGCCAACAAGTCAAGTGGAGCACAATATTGATGGAAAAAATGACCCGTCAAAGTCACATGATTGACTCTTTTGCAATCATAGATTTCTCTCTGCTGCGTTAAGCAGAGATAACTCCATAGAAAATAATCCATGGTAAATACTGCAACCCACATATTATGAATAGGTAGGCTGCAGTATACAGAACTGTGTCATATAATAGATATCTGCTGCCTATAATACAGTACAAGAGCCTTATTGTTCTAAATTGTCATTTTAAATAATTTGTAAATGAAAAATGAACAAATAAGTGAAAGTAGCACAGCAGTAAATAAGGGAAAATGAGGGAGATAACCATGCAATGCTGCTGAGCATACAGGTGAAATGCTGTAAATAGTAAATTTTCCCCCCATGGAGTACCAAAGATAAGTGCTGGTTGGCTTGGTTTATTAATGAGAAGATTATGGGCTGAAGTGAAATTCCTTAACCCGTAGCTTATCGTTTCCGCTAAATAAATACCATTGATGCCTACAAGACTCATAAACATGTACATTCATAATATAGTTACATGAATGTTATGCAACTGTTGGGAGCATACAATATCTCTTAGATGTTAGATTCTTTGCAAATATGTTAGGGATTTTCCATACCAATATGATTACATTTGCATAACAGTTGACCTATCCAGTTTGCTGAAAGCTAATGAAAAGTGTATAAAAGACTGGTCAAAAGCAAGATAAAAGGGGCAATTATCTAGCAAGTTTAGCCACTTTCAACCAACAGTAACTACCAACAAGTAATTTACCAACACACAGTAGGTGTATGAAAGCTGCCTAAAATCTCTAGATCATATGACCAGAATAAAGCCTTGTACAAACGGGCCAAATGTCGGGCGGCATCGGCCGGTTCAATAAAAACAGTAACATGTATATAGGTATACAGGTAATTAAACATTTAGTAACAGATAATTTGCATAGCATATACATATCCCTTTGAGATCTTCTAAGAGAGGAGATATGTGTAGACAGAGGGAAGAGACCGTAGTTAGATTTTGATGGTGGTTAAAGAAGAAGTAAACCCAGATTGGGTTTACTTCCTCAATATAACCCTGTAAAGTAGAAGCATAATGGGCTACTATGCATCGCACAGTAGCCCATTATGTGCCACTTACCTGGAAACGAAGCCTGAGGTGTCCAGCAATGTCCCCACTCCAGGCCGCGTCCATCTTCTGCCCCTCTTCCTTCCGGGGCCGCGACTCCGGCTCTGTGACTGGCCGGAGTCGCGTGACGTCACTGCTGCGCATGCGCGCGGGAGCCGCCAGTCACGGCACAGGGTCAGTGGAGAAATGGCACGGAGGCCGTTTCTTAACTGCGCATGTGCTGACATGACGTCGGCACATGCAAAACACTGCATATCTCCTGGACCGTGCAGGTTTGGGAGATATGCAGGGCACCTACAGGTAAGCCTTATTCTAGGCTTACCTGTAGGTTAAAGTGGTTCTCACAGGTGGACAACCACTTTAACGAAAAAATGAACAATTGTCCATTTTTCATGGAAATGAGCATTAAGAGTCGATTCCAGTTAGAACCAAATCTGAACATACTGTACGTGGCAGACTATGAATGCCAAATTGGAGCTGTAACCTATTGTCACATTAAATAGGGTATGAAGGAGTTTTTAACATAGGTCAGATAATGAGGGACAAGGTGCATATAATAAACAGACACTGAGAGCCGGTTCACACTGAGGCGACTTGTCAGGCGACTTGAGTCGCCTGACAAGTCGTCTCCATGCAGTGCAATGGAACCGATCTAATAGAAGCGACTTGGGTCTCTCCGACTTAGAAAAAGGGTCCTGCACTATTTTCGGGGTGACCTGAGCGCGACATGCATTGACTTCTATGGATAGAAGTCTCCTTGCAAGCCGCGCTGAGGTCGCCTCGAGCAGGGCGACTTACTTCGCCCTGCAAGTCGCGCCGCTCAAGTGTAAACCGGCTCTTAAAGAAAACATAAGAGGTTGACTTGTGAGGTGCTCATTAAGGAATTAAAATGGTTGAAGCATTTCACAATTCTTAAATGTCCATGTACTCAGAAAATCTTGGAAGAAAGACTGTTTTGGGGAGTTAAATACCATCTGGTATATCATGTATTAGCTATTTTTCTTAATGTGGGGAAGAAAGTGCATTTGTGGGAAAATTAATCATGGTTTCCTATGGCTAGGCAGAGAAGAGTTCTGGCTGTGAGGGTTGGCCGGTGTAAAAATGTTCAGAATGTAAATATCTGTACCTCTCCACATCTGGGTTCTTAACCTCCCTGGCGGTATGACTGAGTCTGGAATTTATTGCTGAAAGCGGTAATGGTTTTCTGCATGGAGATATGGCGTTATGTACTATAGGCCTGCAATGGTTAGTGTCCCTGGCGGTATGATTATGTCTGATTTTTGGTGCTGAAAGCGGTACAATTATTTTGCATTTATTCAATAATGTAATCAAACCAAAAACGCAGAAATTTGCTCAGTTGCAGAATTGTCGCTGTCGTCACTTTCAGTTTCTGATGATAAATTTCCCCAAAAATCAGTATCACTCAATTCTGCAAATGATTCTTATTTACTATCGGTGTTTTCTAGCTGATCAAAAACCACTTTTGACATAAAGGGACGCTTTTTGGTTGCTATGGACATTCTCATGTTTCCAGGCAGAAAGAATGACATTTATTATATAAAAGTGCATGCAGGGCTCTGGGCAAACCACTAGGGACAAAGGGGATGTGAAATGATTTCATACAGTAATGTAATCTATAAGATTACAGTGTACTGTATGTACTGTGTGTGTTTCACTTTTTGAATTTCCCGCTGGTCTCCGCCCCCGTGCGACGCGACGCTCGCAGGGAACGGAGCCCGGCACACAGAGGCATCGAAGCTGCGGACACAGCCCGCAGACACGCTGACACCGCGGGAGGACATCGCTGGATCCAGGGGACAAGGTGAGTAACATTGCCTGGATCCAGCGATGCAAGCCCGAGTGTGGCTCGGGGTTACCGCTTTAGGTACTGAAAATCCACCCCGAGCCACACTCGGGAACACCGCTAAGGAGGTTAAAGTGAAAGTAGGGTAAATTAGATGTATCCAGTCAGTATATTTTTTTCTTGTCTCCATGGCATGTTAAAAAAATTATAGAGAAAACTGAAAATTGTATCAAATACTTACCGTAATTTTCCTTTCCTGATGCCAAACCATGGCAGCATACTAGTTATAAAGCTCCGTCTCTAGACCACTCCCTCAGGACCAGTGAATAGCATAAAAAAAGGCATAGTTAGCCCCCCCCCATTCTTTGTAACAAGCTACATACCGAAGCGCACAGGGTGGGCCCGTATGCTGCCATGGTTTGGTGTCAGAAAAGGAAAATTATGGTAAGTATTTGATACAATTTTCTGTTTTCCTGACGCCAACATGGCAGCATACTAATGATAAATAACTAGCTGACAGGGTGGGTTCTACTTGCCAAATCAATATTCTAATTAGGATGGGACAGTGGACTGAATACTCTTTCCTACAAAGTCCACTGATGACAATGCACCTGGGCCTACTCCAAAAGTTTGAATAGGTATTGGGATGAGGATGACCATGATACTTCTACAGATGGATACTATAGATGCTCCCAAATGGGCTGCTTATGAGACTGCAATCACTGTGGTAGAGTGCACCGCCACTGACGGAGGCTCACGCCCCCTTGCCCTATATGCACCACCAAGCCTGCTAGAGTCCAGGCAGTAACCTGTTTTCCTCGATGATTTCCAGCTGGAATGACAAAAGGCTTATTAGATGATCTAAAAGGAGCAATTGTGGACAGGTGCTTCTTTCTGAAAACGTCCAGGTCGTGTGACTTTCCTGGGTTTCCCAGATGTCTGTTAAATAGAGGGCTATCGCTATCTTTGATACAAGATGACCTACAAGACAGAACTCTACTCTTATTGGAAAGAAAACTATTTTTTTTTTGAAGCTCCAAGAGCTTGAACCTGAGACAAACGTCTGCTTAAAGTTCTTGCAATAGATATTGTCAATGGCCCAAACCAAACACTGCTCTGTTGGAGCAAACAGTTGAACGGACAGGAGATCCAGCAACACCAATCAATCCCACTAGGAAAGACTTCTTTCTGTTTGTGACTGAATCCTTACAATTGCCTTCAAAAGTCATACAGACTGAAGGATTCTTGACCCATTTCAATTTGTTATTGACAATATAGCTGACACTTGCCAGCTCAGTGAGGATAGGCTAAGGCTCATGTCCAACCCAGCCTGGAGAAAGTATGGAACAGCTAGGGGCAGTAGGATCAATGTCTCAACCTACCGAGATAACGCAAACTTGTTCCAGATTTAGGCATAGATGTTGTAAGTAGAGTGCCTTCTAGCACTCAACAAAGTAGAGATTGCTCTGGAGCAACCGGAGTTCCCCCCGCCTCCCCTATTAGCACCCCACTTGCAGTCCCGGTCTGCATATGTGCATAGGGGAAATGTCTTTTGTATCCTGAAATGAATGGCCAAGGAAAACAGAGGGCTTCATGGCCAATATCTATATCACAAAAAAAGAGACTGTTAAGGGGCTCATGGCTCACAAAAATATATATACCGGCCCATAAGGGCCATGGTGGGCTAGTCCACTCACTAATATTAATTAGCGGGGTTCTGTGGCAAAAAAAGTTAATAAACTATACAAGGACACCACAAGAAAAAGAAGAGGTCCAAAAAGACGCCACAATTGGAGCCACTGGGACATATAAACCTTCATGGCCAATATGGAGGATTGGCTATGACAACCATGTTCTCCCTTGACAGACTCTAGAGGAATCTCATTACGAGAGATGTTGGGGGGAAAATATATAGGCTAGATTGCAGCCCCAAGGAGAGACCAGAGCGTATGCCCCCTGCGCCTTGGGGTGCGGAAACAAGACAGACATACCCAACGTTTGTGATTACTGTGGGTAGTGAAGAGGTCTGTGTGCGGTAGGCCCCACCTGTGGACCAACTCAGAGAAGACCTGGGACGTAGACCCACTCGTTGTGCTCTGCTTGCATGATAGTCAGTCTGTCTATGTGTTCAAAAGTCTGCTGGGAGGTAAACTGCTGCCTGAATTTGCTGGTGATCTTCCTTACCAGATGTTATGGGTTTCACCTCTCTCAATAGCATACTGCTGATAGGGAGAGTTCCTCCCTGGAGCTGAATATAGGCAACTGCTGCCCTGTTGCTCAACTGCAAGGAGGCTGGTCTTCCCTTTATTCTGTGTAGCAAGGCCAAAGTGCTAAAAATGCTGTTTGAACTTCCAGCGCATTCGAGAGTACCCTCCTTGGCTGGAAATCTCCATTTTCCTTGACCGACAGTCCCTCACAGTGTGCCTCCCAGGCTGTCTTGCCGACATGATTCATAACAATGATCCAGTGTAACGGTTCAAAAGGGCCGTTACTTCCCTTAAGGTCTTTCCATCACCGTGGACCGCTACTCATACTGAGTGACACTGTTCTCAACTGTGCTCGATCCTGTTTCCTCCCTTGCGCTAAGAATCCTAGTTGAAACTTGCGCAGGCGCCCATGGAATCATCAGTATGCATGAAGACGTTCAGCCCAGAAGACTGAGGCACTGAGAAGCCATCAAACAAGTGAAGGTAGCTGTCCTCAGAATTCTCTTCCTGACTGTCACCGCTTTCTCTGATGTACTCAAAACAGAGGAACTAGCAGAGCACCCCCAACTACACTAACTGTTGGGTTGGAGAAAGTCAGCTTCTCTTTGCCCTATTTTTTTTTTCTTTTTTGAAATTGATAACCCAGCCATATCTCTGCAGGGTATATATGAGGACCTCTTGGTGCAACAGCAATTGTTCCAGTCCCCTGGATAGAAGAAGAATGACGTCCAGGTAGTGAAGAACCCGGGGACCCTGTTCTCTGAGTGGAGCTGACACTGCACTGAGACCCTTGCCAACATTCTCAGAGATACACTGTACTTATTATTTATAGGCCACAAGGTAGGCTTTCAAAGTGAATATGTGTCTAATCGATCACCAAACGGAAAAAGGAAATTTGAGATGTGAGGATATGCATCCTGACGATCCAGCAGTAGCATCCAGCCGACGGCTTGTACTGTATTAATGGACTCCATCTTAAAGATCTCTAAGAGGGTCAACAAGGTTTAACCTCTTTCGATCTGCAACTGGACACTAGCCTCTGTCACCTGCGAACTACAAACAGGGTTGGGTAAAAAACCTGCAATCTTTCCTGTGAATAGGATCGGGACAATGACTCCCTGAGTCTGAAGTGTCTGTAAGTATTGTAGCAGCCCACCCGCCTTTGCGGTGAATTTGCCAAAGAAATGGTCTGGAGGAGGAGCAGTGAGGAATCTCTGAAGGAACCATGAGTGCATAATACCTTCCTCCAAGGATCTGTACAACCTGCTGTTCAGAAACCCATAAAGCACACCCTCTGGCTCCTACCTCAAGAGTCTGGGCATGCGCTCGTCAAAAGAGCTTAGAGGGTACTTGCGGTATACCCAAGGATTTTCACTTGTGGGCCTTGAGAAAGGTTGCTTGAGTTCCTTTACATCCTCGACCCTGGCCTGACAGCTTGCTCTAGGCTCCCTGGACCTAGAGAAGTGGAACCTCCCGGGAGAAACATTTTCTTTTCCTTTTGCTTCGGGTCTTATGGGAGCAGATCGGACTTACCTCCTGTCACTTATGATATGGCTGTCTCCAGTTTCCTACCAGAGATCTTCTGCCATAAAGTGACTACCACCAGTCTTGTTTTTAGGAAGCAAGACACCACCCAGGGTCTCAACCATAGGGCCCCCCTAACCGTGACTGAGTATAGCATTGCTATGGCCAGGCACCTGGTTGAGATTATTGCTGATTCTGCAATAAAGTTCACAGACACATTCATCTTGGCTAGGGTTCGCATGATATCAGCTTTATGGATTTCCTCTCCAACGGCTGTCTCTATCTCCCAGGACCAAAAACCTAAAGCACTAGTCGAGCACCAAGATAAGGGCAACTGCCCGATGGCAGACCCCTGTCGGTCGCCTCATTACTAGGCTACAGTCACATTTACTGTGGGCATGGATTTCAGTGATACTATATCCGGTCTCTGACAAGGATAAAACCTGTATAGACAATCAAAGGAGAAACTTTCTCTGGACTTTCCCATCCCTCTGATTAAATTTCTCCCATAAACGAAGAAGGAATTGCCGTTTTGAAGAAAGAGTAAATATGACTTTGTCTTTTTACCAATGTAATGGCCTGCATGACCGCCTGAATACACCGTCCCACTAAGGAAAAAACTGAAACCAAGCAGCTCCGGGTCTATTATCTGCATTCTGCCCACTCACCAGGGTAGCAGATCTGAGTGGTTGAGCGCCACATGCCAGGGTGCTTTTCTAGTGGCTAGAGTAGCAACTAGGAGGGGGCTACCTGGCTGGGATAACTGAAGTGAGTCCAAAATAGCATGTTGCACCATAATTAATAATGATATTTGGTGTTACCTGTTAACTGCAAACTCCTCCATGCAGTCTTTACTCGCCAGCCTATTGGCTACAGGTGCTGTGCCACAGGCCCTGTAGGACTCTTGCTGGGGCATTGGCGTTGCTTTGGGAAAGAGGCGATAAGACATCTTCTTTGGAACCTTTTCCCTTGAATGAGTGCGGCATCTGCAGTTACACTTTTATGAAGACCGTCCGCCTTTCCCTGGCTCTTGATTTTTGAGAGCATGAGCATGCGGGGCTGAACACACTCAAAGCAATCCGCATTAGGAGGCACTCTTTTCCTGCAAACTTACCAACACGATGGTCCTGTACCTTTGAATTTGAGGGTCTTTTTGCATAAGCGGTGACTGACTCATGGCTTAAGGACAGATAGGATGGCCAGCTGAAATGAGGATAGACAGAAAGGAAAATAACACTAGAAAGAGAAGGTCTTTTGATACGAAAGAGAGGAGAAAAAATATTTGCCTTCATAACAAACAGAAAATAAAAATGTTTTTTTTTTTTTCTTACTATATATATTTATACACACATTTCTCTCTCTCTCTTTTTTTTGAGTAAAAAAAACAAATGAATGCAGTATACACACACATATATATATGTATACACATACACATATACACACACACGCATATACATACATACATACATACACACATATACACACACACTTTTTTTTTTTGGTGTATTACCTGTTAAAAATCAGCAGGGGGAGCTCCCCCAGAACTGCATTCCTCATTGCTGCCAACAGTGAGCTTTTGCCCATAAGCAAGATGGTGGTCGGAACTCCTGATGGCCGGCCCAGCCCGATGATGTCATCAAGACGCCCCAGGCAGCATGGTCTAGACCCCCACATGGGCAAACAAGAGGGGAACAGAACACTAACAAACATGGAGACATGGGAGGCACTAAAAAGAGAAACAGACCAAGGTAAGGGAGAACACATATGAGACAGAACAGAATAAAAGGGATAGGCAGCCCTGTATGGTGCAAGGAACCAAAAAAGGGAAATTAATGAATTAGCTGGCTCTCCCAAGCCTCAGCCCACAGACACTTACATAATGGCAGATTTCGTTCCTAAAGAGGAAATACTGCTGGGCCCCATCAAGACCCACAAAAGGGGCACCCAGGCTTTTTAGCGCAATTTAGTGGCCCTAGCACTGGGTCTTCGCACTGGGAGAGGCTTGAACCCAGATGGCTACTGCACAGAGGCAGAGGTAGGGACATAGAACTGCTTATTCTTCACTGGTGCATGGAGGTATGAGGAAAAAAGAAGAATGGGGGGGACGGCTAACTATGCCTTTTTTATGCTATTCACTGGTCCTGAGGGAGTGGTCAAGAGGCGGAGCTCTATCACTAGTATGCTGCCATGTTGGCGTCAGGAAAGTCTAATTTGTTGCTTTGAGTAAGCTTTTTTAGACATTATTGACCACAAAGCCCAAAGTTTGCTTATAGCTTTCATTAGTCCTGAACTCTGCTCATTTGTACATAAATGACCATCCTCTGCATGTCCTATCTGATATATATTTGTCAATAAACAGTTTCACATTTACTCAGGATTAACAGGCTTTGTTAAAATTGGTAGTGTTCCACCTTTAATGCACTATACTTTACTTGCTACTGCTACCTATGCGTGAATATTTTTTTTTTAAAAGCTGTTTCTATGGGTGGGGAAGCAATACTTCCCGAGTCCTGACACACATCACCTGATTTGACCTGGGTTCGGTAATCTTTGTGCCAATATTTCAAACACGTTTCTTTCATTGATCTAACTCAGCAAGATCTGGAAATGTTGCCAGGAAGGCATGGCAACCAAAGCTGGCATTACTCTTATCTAGTAATGTATGATGCATGGATATGGAAGTACAGTAGTGTCAATAAGAGAAACCACACCAGGTACTAGAGAATAGAAAAGGTTGATCTTGTGTTCTACCATCTTAGAGTGATTGAATCTTTTCCACACTACAAAAGAATTATACTGGAAAAAAAGTATCCAACTCCCCAAGCCCACGCCTAAGCTGGACATAGATGGATCGAAATTCAGCTGGTTCAGCAGGGACCAGCTGAATTTCAATCCATTGATTGCCATTTACGTTCAACAGAAGTCAATCCAATGATCTACTTCTGCTGAACGGGAATGTTGAAAATTTTTCATCCAATCAGCAGCTGCAGTGCTTATTATTGTATTTTGACAGAGGAGTACACCTGTCAGAGTACAATAGCACAGTTGGAAGTTTCCTCCTTCTAACTCGCTTTTGTGGCTGGTGGAATCTGTTCATTGGCTGATTGAAAAAAAAAAAACAACCCATCTGTGCCCAGTCTTCATGTGCGCTACTCATCAATAACATCCTGCTATACCTCCCTGCAGATCAAAATATGGGCCAACAACGTCTTCCAAGGACTGTTATGTGAAAACGTATTATATTGTTGGCACATTGTGTAATATCAATTTGAACATTTTTTTTCACACAATAGGGGAAATTTACCAAAGCCAGAGCAGCCAGAATCTGGAGCAGCTGCACATTGCGACCAATCAGCTTCAAGCTTCAGCTTGTACAGATAAACGTTGAAAATTCAAGATACAAGCTGATTGGTTGCTATGCACAGCTGCTCCAGATTCTGGCTGCTCCAGTTTGGATAAATTCCCCTCAAAAGGTCTGGTTGAGAATCGTACAAATGGTGTGAATATTCATATTAATTATCCAATCGTGTTATAAAGCAAATACCTGCTTACTTATTTAATCTGCACATGGTTGGGTATTCAAAACAAACATTTTTTTCTTAAATGATTGGATAACTGAAATAAATATTGACAAAATTTAATGCGTGAATATCCTCAGCTGAAATTAATACAATCAAATTATATAGTCAATGGAAGAGTCCTGTATCCCCAATTTCTAAATCAGCTTTGCACTCATAATTGTTTTTTTAACCCAGTAGTGTGGTAGTAAAAACAGCGGTCACCAGGTTTACGGCCCAATTGAAAATTACAATGCCCATTGGCTAAATGGATTTTAAAACAATTAAAGAAGGGATTTACCTTCACAAATTCAGAAACTAAAGAGACTTTCAAGAAATTCTAATTTAGTTGGTGCAGGAAGCATGTGAATGCTATAACTGACTACCCACTGTGCATAAAGTACAGAGCATTGCAGTGGGGATGAGGTTCGGGTTCACCACCACTAGGGGTTTGTGGTGGATCCAGCCTGGTCAAAATTCATGGTCCCAGCAAATTAACGTTGAAATTCGCCAAACTGAATTCCTTGCAAACATATGCACTGCCTGGCGTGTGAACTTAGATCAGCTGGTTTATAAGAGCCAGTATTTTGTTATTTGCCACCGCCACGCCTCACTATAAAATGATGGGTTCCCAACTACCATTTGCCAGTGTGTGTTGAAGTAGTTTAGAGAGAGCTGACATTCTGTGTAGGGGGGAATTAGTTGCTTTACAGTGCTATATTGCAATACATGTTTGTGGATTGCAGTGTGGTGGGCTACATATTCTTGTGTACCCTCCCTGTTTTACCAGAGACCCAACAGTATTTTGAGGCTCCATGCACACTGAAAAAAATGTCTGCGCTTTAGCTGGAAAAGCGTGGCATAAAAGACGCCAGTTGAGAGCATTTTGTACAAAGTTTAGGTGAGTTTATGAGCATTTGAGTTTACAGGTGTTTTTTGCAAAAACAATGGGCAGGGTCAGCAGATACTTTCTGTAAAGCCAGGGAGTGCTGGACAGTGACAACAAAAAAAACCCCAAAAAAATGCTGAAACATGACGTTCACAAGATTTTAAAGGAGTTTAGGAGCAATTGACGTTTTTACAGCTCCTAAACTTCTAATAAAAACGCAATCCAAAAGGGTTTTTATTTTACAGCCTCTGAACGTCCCTGTATGAAAACGACTGTAAACGTCATAATGTGCAAAGACACTTAGAATAAAATACAAGTGCTTCTACAGGCAGGTGAAAAAAATGTCAGACGCCTGTAGAATCAACGTTTTTTTGTTGCAGTGTGCATGGAACCTTAGGACTACCTTTGTACGTATTTATCAGCAACAACTATAGTTGCTGTTTAACTGCTGGGCAGTCCTTTTTTGATATTGTATTGTATTTTGTTTATTGTTTCATATTTGATTTCACATTTATCCTCTTTTGGTTTTGGGTTTAGCATTTCAGTGTGTAATTTTGGGAGAGGTATATTTCATTTTCTTTTGCTAGGATTTTTTTTTTTACGTTTTGGAGTCTCCAGTGTACATTTGTTGCTGACACCGGCAACACCGACCTCACTTTGTTTCCAGCATATCACCACATACTTGTGCAGTAAAGTAGAGTGCACCAAAGCACTACATATTTATCCCTTTATTGCTATAGCTATCATTAAATGTATTATTATTATTGAAAATGTCACATGTGGGTCTGCACATGTGGGGGGAGGGTGTGAGCAGGTTGTGCAGGCCACACTATCTAGAGCAGGGGTGTCAAAGTGGCGGCCCTCCAGCTGTTGCGGAACTACAAGTCCCATCATGCCTCTGCCTGTGGGAGTCATACTTGTAACTGTTAGCCTTGCAATGCCTCATGGGATTTGTAGTTCCGCAACAGCTGGAGGGTCGCCATTTTGACACCTGTGATCTAGAGGCAGAGCATGTCTGCCTATTTTTAAACCAAAGTAGCTATGCTATACAGCCACAGCAGGCACAGTATACCCTGGAACTTCTAGCTTGCCCTGCAGCCAGTGTGCTGCCCAGATAGCAAGCACTTGTGCTGCAAGTTTGAAAATGACTTGCTAAGCTATTGCTAGACTTGCCAGGCTTAACAAGTGTGTTTGTTGTACAATTGCAGAAAGTCCATATTGCATGACTCCAGATCAACTATTTTTCCAAACTTTCCGTAAGTCTCCTGCAAGTTCTGGTTCAGTTATGTTGTGCAATAGTCATCCCACCACAGGGGTCACTGTGGTTGAATGTTCATGTTGTAGATTTTCAGAGCTCTTGCTGTAGACTCACCACTGCAACTTTACTTTTGCTATAGACTTGCCACGCAAATTTGCTACAATTAGAAAAGTATCAACTAGAACTTGTGCTTCAAGTGCCCTGCATGGGCACAATCTTTATGTCGGAGACCTGAAGAACCCTGATAGCAAGGATAATTTGCCACACATTTGTGGCAGTGTTGAATTGTAAGTTTTGTTAACTTGCTGCACATTTTCACTGGCAAGTTGTACACTTGCAGAGCACTTGAAGCACCAGTTCTAGTTGACACGTTTCCAATTTTTAACAAATTTGCGTGGCATGTCTCTAGCAAGAGCAAAATTGCAGTGCTGAGTTTGCAGCAAGAGCTCTGCAAGTCTACAGCATGAAAATTCAGCCACAGTGACCCCTGTGGTGGGATGACTATTGCACAACATAACTGAACCAGAACTTGCAGCAGACTTGCTGAATGGTTTGAAAAAAAAGTTGATCTGGAGTTAGGCAAAGTGCATTTGCTGCAATTGTGCAATAAACTTGTGAAGCCTGGCAAGTCTAGCGATAGTTTGGCGACCACTGTATTAGAACATAGGTAGTTGCATAATGATCTTTGGTTCTGATTTGGGTGAACATACATTGGCAGGGAGATATGAAGCATACAGTATCTCACACAAGTGAGTACACCCCTCACATTTTTGTAAATATTTTATTATATCTTTTCATGTGACAACACTGAAGAAATTACACTTTGCTACAATGTAAAGTAGTGAGTGTACAGCTTGTATAACAGTGTAAATTTGCTGTCCCCTCAAAATAACTCAGTACACAGCCATTAATGTCTAAACTGCTGGCTACAGAAGTGAGTACACCCCTAAGTGAAAATGTCCACATTGGACCCAATTAGCCATTTTCCCTCCCCGGTGTCATATGATTTGTTAGTGTTACAAGGTCTCAGGTGTGAATGGCGAGCAGGTGTGTTAAATTTCACTCTCTCATACTGTATATAGTGGACATGTCCCAGGATCAAGAGACTGGATAGGTGTATACACAATGGTCAATATGGTCCTTCATATCAACAGAATCAAGGGAATTGCTTCTACATAAACTGATAGAAAGCATCACCCAAAGGGAGTGTACGTTCATCACCCACATTTTCATGGCAACAAAGCAGACAATAGCAAGGGTGTGGAAGTCACTGACTCTCAGTTTTGATAAAGATTTTTTTAACCTGCAAGGCAAAGTTATAATGTGCTAGTATGCATTCAATACTAGCACATTATGCAAAACTTTCCTTAAACCAAATCCCTCCAGTGGCGAGCTGTCACCGTTGACAGGGCTTCCATCTTCACCCAGTTTTTCTCTCAGGTTTGTAGACTTTGCATGCGTGGGACCTGTCGTTTACGGCACAGGACTCTGAAGGAACGGCCACCCAGGCAGTGACGTCACTGGCTGCATGTACTCTAAATATCTCTTAAACAGTGCACCGTTTAGGAGATATTTACAGTACCTATAGTTAAGCCCAGGGGCGACGTCAAGGGGTGGCTGAAGCCCCGAATGCCACGCCCTCAGCCCGAACCTCCCGAGGGGCCCCTAATGGCGGCATCAAGCCCGTCCCCATCACTGCTATTCTGCCGCTGTGGCTGTGGAGGAGAGTGAAGGATCCTCTCTCTCTCCACAGACCAAAGTGCTGTCAGAGCCGCTGACTTGCGCGGGGGGGGGGGA
>BLSH010428124.1:369876-384036 GCA_018402905.1 Glandirana rugosa | reverse complement strand
TTATTATTATACTGCGATTGGTATACCAAATGTGTAAGTGAGGCGCTAATGTTTCAAATTAACATGTTTATGGGTGATACATGCAACATATATGACTGTTTGCCTCTGATGGTCTTTGTATGCTTCCTTGTGCCTGCCCTGCTGGTCCAAATTTGTAGTGATCCGCTATACACTTGTCCCGCACGCCCACCATGATCTCATGTAAGTTGCTCACTTGGAACGTTCGCGGGCTGCGGGACAAAGTCAAACGCACAGCAGTTTTAAAAATACTTAAGACCCAGCGAATCAATATTGCGGCCCTAGTGGAGACACATGTAACTGGTCAAATGCAGATGGCGCTAAGACGCCCTTGGGTGGGTTGGAGCTACCACTCCACCCACACTCAGTATTCTAGGGGCGTATCCGTCCTGATAAGTCGGTCCCTTTTGAACTTATTAATCTCCGCACTGACCAGCAGGGCAGGTACGTTTTTATACTGGGTGCAATCCGTGGAATCCAAATCATGATACTTGCATGTTATATCCCCCCTCCATACCGCTCGGATGTGATACAGGAGGGACTTGCCTTCATGACCCAATACCCATCCGTCCCGGCGGTGTGGATGGGGGATTTTAATAATGTGATGGACCCTGTATTAGACAGATGCTCCCAGGGTGATACTTTGGCAACTCCCGGCCCTACCAAGTTTGCCCGCCTCATGAACGAGTTCTCGTTGTATGACACATGGAGACACAGATACCCCACAAATCGGGCCTACTCTTGTTTCTCATCAACACACAACACAATGTCTAGAATAGATCTTATCTTCATTTCCCCGGGACTCCTTCCGAAAATGACAGAGGCGTCCTTTGGGAGCAGGGTTCTATCTGACCATGCCCCATACTGGATCTGCCTAGCCTTATTCGCAGAAGCCCCCGAGCATAGATGGAGATTGAATCCATACTGGCTTTCGGTGTTGGGGGAGCAGCTGGACATCCCCAGGGAGTTCCGCTTCTTCTTCCAACAAAACATAGGATCAGCGTCTATGAGCTCGACATGGGATGCCTTTAAACTGCATGCTAAAATGACACTATCCAACCGTATAAACAGACACAAGATCAACTCCAAAATCACCCTACAACAGGCCTCTGAGAGATTATCCACCCTTGAGGCAGATCCCTCCACCACACATAGCAACGAGCTTAAACTACATACCCGCACGATGTCCCAACTGCATATTGACCAAGCCAAGCGACACCTCTTTTTTACACGTCAACGCATTTTTGAACAGGGTAAAACGGTGGGTAGAATGCTAGCATACCTTGCCCACCTTGATAATACCCCCCCAATTGTTGTATCCCTTATGGGCCCCAATGCCACACCCATAACCTCCCCCCATGAAGTGGCGGAGGAGTTCAGATGATATTACTCGAAATTATACACCTCCCAAACCTCCCAGACACCCCAGCAAATCCTTACATTCCTGCAGAACATCACCTTCCCACAGCTCAAGCAAGACCAGGTCAAGCTGCTTGAGGCCCCTATCTCCCCAGATGATATCACCACCGCAATATCCCAGATGGCTAATTCTAAAGCCCCAGGAACTGACGGTCTACCTGTAGAGTTCTATGCGACATATGCCGATATACTGACAGACAAACTATGCACAATCTATGATTCCATTTTTAAGACCGAGACCCTTCCAAATTCCATGCAAGAGGCATTGATAATAGTCATCCCCAAACCAGGCAAGGATCCCCGCTCCCCCGAGTCGTATCGACCAATCTCGTTGCTTCAAGTTGACATCAAGATCCTGGCCAAAATACTATCCACCCGTCTGAATCAGGTGATACTTTCCCTGATCCATTCTGATCAAACGGGGTTCATGCCTGGAAAAAACATAGCGATGAACATCAGGAGATTATTTATGAATCTACAAACGACTCATGACGAGACGGGGGCAAGAGCTGTGGTGGCATTAGATGCGGCCAAGGCATTCGATTCGGTGGAGTGGGGATTCCTTTGGGAGTGCCTTAAATGCTTCGGCTTTGGCCCCAACTTTATTAAATGGATTAAACTGTTGTACCCAACCCCTAGGGCCAGAGTGATGGTGAATGGGTGGCTCTCTGAACCATTCCATTTGGGACGAGGTACCCGCCAGGGATGCCCCTTGTCCCCACTACTTTATGCACTGGTGGTCGAACCCCTCGCCTTGTCCATTAGGGCCAATACACAGATCAAGGGCTTGTGTGTAGGTGGCTTTGAGGAAAAACTTGGACTCTATGCTGACGACATGGTATTATACCTGTCAGATGCAGGTGCGTCCCTCCCAGAAGCCCTATCTACCATAACACACATGGGAAAATATTCCGGCCTCAGCATAAACTGGTCCAAGTCCCAAGTTCTACCCCTTGACCATTTCCCCCTTCCATTAACGGACCCTCCATTACCCCTGCCCTGGGTATCGGTCATTAAATACTTGGGAGTTCTAGTAACAAGAGACCCCAGGGACTACATGCCACTTAATGTCACCCCACTGATCCAACTAATTAAAAACAAAACGCAGTCCTGGGCCAAACTCCCCCTTGGGGTCTACGGCCGCATTAATATCATTAAAATGATTCTATTACCCAAAATATTATATCTAATATGGCATGCTCCCCTCCCTATTCCCCACAAATTCTTCAAAACAATTGATTCGATACTGAACTCCTATGTTTGGTGACGAAGTAGACGCAAATTGACTTGGGTCACCCTAAAGAACCCGGCTGACCAAGGTGGTGCGGCAATGCCAGATTTCCAAGATTACTATTTGGCGGCCCAAATTTCTCATTTTTACCACTACATGAAAACGGAACAGTCTCGGTTCTGCTCCCTACTCACGGGAAAACCTGACGGCCTAGCACACTCGCCCATACAGACTATATCCCGAAATGTGATACATAGACCTTCCTGTGCGCCCATGCAGGACATGGTAGCTCACTACCAGTATATATGGCGCATGGCTATACGAAAGTTGAAGGTCACCGGTTGGCACACTCACACACCTCTGTGGTTCAACAGGGACCTCCCCGAATTACTTCTGATCCCCGAACCTAAACCGTGGATTGAACATGGCGTGGTGTACTTATATCAAGTGCTTTCCCTTACAGGAATTAAAACATTCCAGGAATTAAAGGAGGAATTCTCACTCCCCAACCACCTATTGTTCAGATACCTCCAACTCCGACATGCCCTACAAACCCAACTGGCGAATGGGCCCCTCTCACTCCCTAAAATTCCCTTTATACAAACCATACTAGGAAATGATCCCTCACACCTGATTTCCAATATTTACGTACACTTGCGTCTCCATGTGTCATCTGAGATAGTCGCCGCCACAAAAACCAAATGGGAGGCAGACCTCGGGGAGATCCCAGATGAGGACTGGGAAGATATTTTAGAAGGTGTGAAAATGGTCTCCCCTAGGCTGCCCGACCGACTGTCTCAGCTGTATATCATACATCGTTCCTATCTCACCCCATGCAGGATGGTAAAATTCCACCCCTCTGCAAGCCCTATGTGCCCCATGTGCCAGAGAACCTTGGGTACTTTTTACCATCTTATTTGGGCCTGCGCCGCTATTCAAACATTCTGGTTGCAGGTAATACGCTTCCTACATGATGACATGGGTTCACCGGTCACTTTGGACCCCAGGTTATGCCTACTTGGCCTTCTCCCCACAGCGGACTTGAATAAATACAAGGCAGCATTTATCCGAGAGTCCTTATATGCAGCACGTAAGGTAATAGCTAAGAATTGGATGAGGCCCAATCCCCCCATTCTCCAGGACTGGACCCGGGAAATAAACATAACTCTACCCCTTAAAAAACTGATTTATGATCACCGAGGGTGTCCAGCTAAATATACTAAAATATGGGGTGATTGGTTGGCTAGTTCCAATACCTGTGCAACATAGCCTCTTATATCACCTCCAGATATGGGCCCACCGGACATTGCGAAGCGGGACGTGGCTTTCCCAAGCAACACACTTTGTAATCTATAACTCTGACTACACGGAGCGGGTACCCGGGAGGACGGGTATGGTGATTAGCCCCATACCGACATAACCTAGCAGTATCTATAGCAGTAAACCCATAGGAGATTCCTTTATTACATATTTCTGTTTATGATATTTCAAATGTTTTTCTGTATATCCTATGATTAGTGTACTCACGATGCTTTTCTGTTGTATACCATGTACAAACCTTCGAATAAACTTGGTTTTTTGATCAAAAGTAGTGCCATAGCTGGTGTTAATTCCTTTAAGATGCCGGTGATTTCTGCTAGGAAGGAGGATATAGTGCGCCACACAAGTGCTTTTTTACCATTACTATTCCTTTATATTGACTTTCGAAATTTACAAATGCAGCAATTTATAAATTGGATGAAAGGTTTAGCACTGGGAAACACTTTTAAAAGATAAATAGTGCATTTTATATACAACTATATAGATTAGACCAAAATGAGGGACAAATGAGGAGGAAAGAGGGACAGAGGGACATTGTTCCAAATCAGGGACAGTTGGGAGCTATGGAAATCACTTATACAATATCAGGATCAGGGCTGCAGCCATGATCCTGGTATAGTTTTTTAAACTCAGTGATCGGCTTTCAGAAAAAAGTGATCTGAGTGGCTCCACAGTAGGGTTGCCACCTTTTCTTCATGCCAAAACCGAACACGAAAGCCCCTTTCACACAGGCTTTCTGATCAGGTCCGCCTGTCAGTTTTTTAGGCAGACCTGATCATACACTCCATTCACCTCTATGGAGCGGCGGATGTCAGTAGTGACATGTTTGGCGACATCCGCCGCTATCCGATCCGATCCTGTCCGTGAAATCCAGAGGGGTGGAGGTCCTATTGTCCATTTGTCTATCGGATTGCATGGGATTGGATGAAAACGGACAGGCGGTCCTCTTTCATCCGATCTCCCCATAGAGGAGAGTGGACTCTGACAGGTCCGTCTCTGCACAGTGAGCGGAGAGGGATCTGTCATCCGCCTACTCAGCGGGAATCAGGGGAGCGATCCCCCACTGAGCAAAACAGAGTCCGCCGGGCAGACAGCCCGTGTGAAAGAGCCCACTAATGCACTGCAGTGTGCTTGCTTAACTCATCCCATTCAACTCAGTTGGGCTGCGCTGCAGCCGTGTGCAATGCACATGGCTACAGCACAGTGGTATGGGATTTTAGGGGTTAAAAACAGGTGGTGAGGAGAAAACATAATGCTGCTTCACCACCTGTCAAATACTTCTAAAAAATTATGCACTGTGGATCACTCTTCA
Organism: Glandirana rugosa; assembly: GCA_018402905.1. Taxonomy (NCBI): domain Eukaryota; kingdom Metazoa; phylum Chordata; class Amphibia; order Anura; family Ranidae; genus Glandirana; species Glandirana rugosa. The sequence continues at coordinate 378,736 of BLSH010428124.1, read as the reverse complement.
GAGTGCCCTGCGACTTCGTTTACACTTGTGGTTTGGGGACAGTAAAAATTAGAGGTTGAGCTGTGTTTTCACTGCTACCTAACTGTTTCTCTTAAGCTGTAAAGGCAGCAGAGGGGGATGTACACATGCAATAGCCAAAATGCTTTGCATCACAGTGCAGCAAAAATTGTCCGCGCTGCTGGGTTCAGCGAGCATTAATGCCTGCTGAAGGTGGACCATCCAAGTGAATGGGGGCTTCCTGCATCCATGTGAAATGCATTCAGTTGCGGGGCGCTGCTGTGGGGTTTAAACAGGTGGTGAAGAGGTGATATAACACCTCACTGCCTGTCAAATGCCCTCTGAAGAGCGATCCAGACATGAATTGCTCTTCAGATGGCACCACATGTGTAAATCAGGCGTCACAGTGGTGTAGTGCATAGCACTTTCACCTAGCAGCAAAAGGGTCGCTGGTTCGAAACCCAACCACGACACTACCTGCCTGGAGTTTGCATGTTTTCTTTGTGCCTGCACGCATTTCCTCTGGGTACTCTGGTTTCCTCCCACACTCCAAAGACATACTAGTAGGTTAATTGAATCCTGTCTAAATTGGCCCCAGTATGTGTATGTGTGAATGTGAGTTAGGGTCCTTAGATTGTAAGCTCCTTGAGGATAGGCACTGATGTGAATGTACAATGTATATGTAAAGCGCTGCGTAAAATTGACGGCACTATATAAGTACCGGAAATAAATAAATGAGCCCTAAGGCTGTTCAGCCATTCCAGTATATTCTGTGAAATCATCAGGTGGCAACCCTACTCTACAGTCGCCCGAACACTTTTTACATAGCTCATAAGGGTGCCCCCATGTCCTCTGGTAAGAATGAAACTGGAAGCAATGAGGAGTTTATCACTTGCAGTTCCGGTGCTGTTTCCCTAGCTTGTACAGCCAGGGAAGAATCTATTCAATCCAATCTGTGTTTGATCAGATACTTTGGAGGGCAGGGGAAGGATCCATAAGTGTACCCCTCAATGCCCAAAGCTATCACAAGGGGTGTTGTTCAATAAAGTTGTATGAATGGAAAAAAAAAGTGTAAATAATATACATTTAAATAAAATAAAAAGTTAAAGCACCCCTGTGCTCAAGTGCAAACTCACCCCTAGGTACACATGGATATGTATGGATATATGGGCGAGGTATCGCTGCAAACATCAGCTGTGGTCAATTTTATGCACCATAGTTTGATGCCATTTCACAGAAATGCACAATTGTAAATTTTGATATGTTTCAGATGTTTGGTATCTACTCAGCTCAATATTATCTTTTATATTTTACCAAAACATTGGGTATTATATTGTGTCTGTGTGCACTAAAATTCATTTAAGTGCATTTTTTCCCTGGAAAATTTGCACTTAACAAATGGTTGCCCAAATATTGTGCGACATAAGACACAGCAAAAACCACCATTCTGTTCTCTCGAAGGGGGGGGGGTCTCTGCTGTCAGAAAATATATCATGTTTGGGGGTTCCAAGTCATTTTCTAGCAAAAAAGAAAATGCTGATTTTAACATGTATGTGAAAAATGTCAAAACCTCAGATGGCAAGTGGTTAAATGATTCCGCGTGTGACTATTAGAGCTTGGGGACTCCTCGGGCAGCAACTCTTTTACCTAAAAAAAAGTTAGGCCCTATTCACACTGGTGGGATTTTTTCTGGGTCTGCCATTGCACTGCAAAACAATGGCAGTCATTAGGATGTCATATAAAATGCATAACTATACAGCAGCACTAGTGTGAACCTAGGCTTATAAAGAATGTGTCTTATTTTCTTCCTTTTAGTCTGTTGTACTGGCAAACATCTAAATACAAGAACAAAACACGTATATGGGAGCCACATGCCAAAGGATGGGGATTTCTGATAATGCTGAGATGTATAAAGCATACCCACAAAGAACAGCCCTGTCCAACAATGCAGGAGCTCTGATTTTATTATGTTGCACTTTTTAAATTAAAATAATAAACGTAATACTTGCCCTATCCTCCTCTTCCTGGGTCCCCTGCTGGCGCTCCTGGCTCCTCCCCTTGCCAAGTGCCCACCATAGAAAGCCACTTTCTATGGGGGCACTCATGCAGGCCGCTGTGTCTATAGGTTCGGCCCCACCCCCTTGACATAGGATTTGATTGACTTCAGTGGGAGCCAATGGCTACATTCAGAAAGTGAAACTTGTATATTATATTCATTCATATTACACAAACTATTTCTTTTAGTTTTGATGATTATAACTGACGACTTAGGAAAATCCCAAATTCAGTATCTCAGAAAATTAGAATATTGTGAAAAGGTTCAATATTGAAGACATCTGGTGCCACACGCTGATCAGTTAATTAACTCAAAACACCTGCAAAGGCCTTTAATTGGTCTCTCAGTCTAGTTCTGTAGGCTACACGATCATGGGGAAGACTGCTAACTTGACAGTTGTCCAAAAGACGACCATTGACACCTTGCACGAGGAGGGCAAGACACAAAAGGTCATTGCAAAAGAGGCTGGCTGTTCACAGAGCTCTGTGTCCAAGCACATTAATAGAGAGGCGAAGGGAAGGAAAAGATGTGGTAGAAAAAAGTGTACAAGCAATAGGGATAACCGCACCCTGGAGAGGATTGTGAAACAAAACCCATTCAAAAATGTGGGGGAGATTCACAAAGAGTGGGCTGCAGCTTGAGTCAGTGCTTCAAGAACCACTATGCACAGACGTATGCAAGACATGGGTTTCAGCTGTTGCATTCCTTGTGTCAAGCCACTCTCGAACAACAGACAGCGTCAGAAGCCTGGGCTAAAGACAAAGAGGACTGGACTGCTGCTGAGTGGTCCAAAGTTATGTTCTCTGATGAAAGTAAATTTTGCATTTCCTTTGGAAATCAGGGTCCCAGAGTCTGGAGGAGAGAGAAGAGGCACAAAATCCACGTTGCTTGAGGTCCAGTGTAAAGTTTCCACAGTCAGTGATGGTTTGGGGTGCCATGCCATCTGCTGGTGTTGGTCCATTGTGTTTTCTGAGGTCCAAGGTCAACGCAGCCGTATACCAGGAAGTTTTAGAGCACTTCATGCTTCCTGCTGCTGACCAACTTTATGGAAATGCAGATTTCATTTCCCAACAGGACTTGGCACCTGCACACAGTGCCAAAGCTACCAGTACCTGATTTAAGGACCATGGTATCCCTGTTCTTAATTGGCCAGCAAACTCCCCTGACCTTAACCCCATAGAAAATCTATGGGGTATTGTGAAGAGGAAGATTCGATATGCCAGACCCAACAATGCAAGGCCACTCTCAATGCAACCTGGGCTCTCATAACACCTGAGCAGTGCAGACTGATCAACTCCATGCCACGCTGCATTGCTGCAGTAATTCAGGCAAAAGGAGCCCCAACTAAGTATTGAGTGCTGTACATGCTCATACTTTTCATGTTCATACTTTTCAGTTGGCCAAGATTTCTAAAAATCCTTTCTTTGTATTGGTCTTAAGTAATATTCCAATTTTCTGAGATACTGAATTTGGGATTTTCCTTAGTTGTCAGTTATAATCATCAAAATTAAAAGAAATAGACATTTAAAATTTATCAGGCTGTGTGTAATGAATGAATATAATATACAAGTTTCACTTTTTGAATGGAATTAGTGAAATAAATCAACTTTTTGATGATATTCTAATTATATGACCAGCACCTGTATATGCCCAGTGAGGAGGGATAAAGCCGGGAGAGCTACTGCTCTCATGCACAACACTTGATCAAGATCGGGTTCAGGTAAGTATAAGTGGAGAGAGGAGGGAGGAGACCCGGACACGTGATTCAAAATCACTTAAAACCCATACTGTCTGGGTGAATAGAATGCATTAAGGTAAAAAAAAATTAAGGCTTTAGAATCACTTTAAGTTACACTTAAGCCTTGTACACACGGTTCGATGGTCGTATGAAAACGGTCGTACAACCGTTCGTTGTATGATCATCCGACGTTAGTACGCACGATTAGAACAGCCTACATACGACGGTCGTACAACAGAAGTTGGATGAGCAAACTAGAAAACTTTCATTGTACAACAAGCGGTCGTACGACCATTGTATCGTATGTACAGAGAAGTTGGTCCAACAAGTTGTACTGTGCAAAACACGCATGCTCCAAAGTCAGGAATGGCCAGACGCTAATTACATGCACCTGAACTTTCTCTTTATACGTTCATAACACGTCACTACGTTTGGCTTGGTCGTACGATAGTTTAAGCCTCGTACACACGATGCGACGATCGTACGACCGAACGGCCCAAATCGTATGTTGGCTGTTGTATCTCGCGTACTGACATGCACTAAGCGATCGTACGACCAAGCCGAACGTAGTGACGTGTTACGAGCATATAAAGAGGAAGTTCAGGTGCATGTAATTTGTGAATTAGGAGCGAACGGACACTTCCGGGCGTTCCTGACTTCTGAGTATGCATGTTTTGCAAAGTACAACTTGTTAGACCAACTTCTCTGTACACGCGGTACATCGGTCGTACAACCACTTGTTGGTACAACCAAAGTTTTCTAGTCTGCTCATCCAACTTCTGTTGTACGTCTGTCGTACGTCTGCTGTTCTAATCACATGTACTAACGTTCGGATGATCGTACAACAAGCGGTCACACGACCGTTTTCATACGATCGTTACATCGTGTGTACGAGGCTTTAGTGCATGTCAGTAGGCGAGTTACATGATCCAACATACAACTTGGTCCATTCGGTCGTACGACCGTCGCACCGTGTGTACGAGGCTTTACAGTCCCACCCCACCCTGTGACTGGACAGTGAAAGGAGCTGATGAGCTCATATCTCTGTCACTCTGCTCTCTACTTCTGTTAGCAAGTCCCATGTTAGCACATAAGCAGTGCAGCAAAACCGACTGGATACTTGTGCTGCTTCTTCCTCTCCTAGTGTGATTAATGCTGCAGTGGAATGCAAGAGGCAGATACCATGTCAAATTTGGCTGCTTATGCAGTTTGAATGTAAAAATACATTTTATGAAGTATGAGCCCTGGTTCACACTGGTGCAGTCAGCAATATCACATATGATTTGCACTGCAGTCCGTGCAATGCAATTTCAGCCGTAGAGATTGTATGGCTGATATTGCATCGCAATCAGACAAAACTCGCACAGCACCCTTTTTTCGAGCTGCAGCAGAATCGGATTGCATGGGTGTTTATACTCATGTTATCCGATTCCTGTGCGAGTTTGCAGTTCACACTGCGATATGCGAGCTGAAAAGGGTGTGTCATTAACAATGTATTGACATCTCCCTTCAGTTTGCATAGGGCAGTGTGAACTGCTGTGTGAGTCGGGTGCGATGCGTGAACCCGCAGTGGATCGATGGGCTTAACGAATACAGAGCTAAATTCATCTGGTCTCGTGACCCAGAGATAGAAGTGTGTGCTATAAAAAGATTAGCAGGCTGCTAAACTATACACAGGCAACCTCTGCATGCGTGGGGAGGGGATGTGTGCCTTTCCTCCAATCAGCTGTCTCACAGTGTCTAGCAATAATCACCTCCTACAGGGGAACCAGGAAGAGAAAATTTGAACAGAATGTGCATTTTCTAAACAGTATATCAAGGTGAAGACAGAAGATATAGATGTAAAACTTATATAGGGAGATTTGTTTCATGCCTGTGTATCATCTGGGGCTGAACACTTTACTGGGCATATGTGAGGGTTTACATCTACTTTAAACCTGAAATATGCCATTTAATGTGTTTAGTTATATTTGTTCAATAAATGCGAACAAATACCTGTAGATCCTGCCAGAAATCTTGCGAGCTTGTAATGCAGTCTTCACATGAAAAAAAACCTGGCAAATTGTAATATATTCAATTTTTATCCTTTTAATCCTGGGTTTAGATATGCTTTACTTGTTCACAGAAAAATGTTCTTGTGATCAGATCTGGTAATCCCCATTCAATGTGCCTATTTGATACCAAAGCAGGATATACACTAACAGTTTTTTCTCGTGCAACACCGCAGGTTGCATGAAAAAAAAGGACAGCGGCCGGAGCCGCTGTACTAACCATACAACATTAGTACAGTGATCTCCCCCGCTTGGCTGTTGTGTTCTGACATGGGAACGCCCCCCCGCCGCCAGAACACTCCAATCAGCAATCTCCGCCATTGGCTGAGAGTGCTGACTCGGAGTCGGTCAGCTGCTGGTTTTCCAGCATGCACCTTCTGTCGAACAGACCGACATACACAAGGGCAGAATGTCGGCCATTTTTTTTTGAAATGGTAAATGTCTCCTGTCTCCGTGTGTACCTGGCTTTAGATTGCCATCCATTCTGAGCGGGAGATAATGATGATTTATGTCTTGTAGCTTTAAGCTGTGGAAACTCTTTAAATTGCACATATATTTCTGAGTGTCTAAGCAGTTTCACAAGAAGAGTGAAATATCTAGCAGAGAGGTGAGGAATGTATCTGGAAATAATGCAGTTAGTCTCTGTCACTTGCTACACAAAATCATAGGCATATAGGGTGAGTCATCATAGAGCTGTGCTTTTCACTGCTAAAGTTACTCCTAGAAGTTACTTATGACTTTTTTTTTTTTTTTTAAATAGTTTAAATAAGTCATTCCTTTTCCACATAGAATATGAAATGCTTGCAAATTAAATTATGCTAACCAATGGGTCCTTCGTGCTGAATCCCTCCTCACCCATTTTTCAGCTGTTTGAAAGTACTTTGAGAATGGCTTTGAAGTGGCCACATGACCAATAGATCCTTGGAGGCAACGCCATCCGCAGGTCTGTTACTGCACCTCCACAACTGGACGTTGGTTCTTGTCCTCTTCCAAAACAAGTTATACTGGAAGTGGTGGGGTATATTTGAGCCCCAAGGCTGTATTGATCCTTGCATAAATGAATGGCCTCATGAAGGAACCAATCATGATAACATGAGGTCTACTAAGATCCATGACTCCCCTTATTATTAGAATGCATCTCAATAACTCTGAGCAAGTTAGATATTAAAGAAGGCATTGCATAATTCTTTGAATCCAGATAGTTTTGTGTTACTTTCAAGTTGGTGACCAAGCATTCTCCTAGGCACTTTGGGCAGGTTACGTCACTTTTCATTAAAGTTTTTAAGCATCCTCTGCCTTCCCTGGGTTCCACTGACGCCTCTATCTTAGGGTTGCCACCTCATCCCTTTAAGCCCGAACACATAAATCACATAGGTTCTGAGGATAATTTAATGCAGGTAAGGCACCAAGTGAGTTCAATTACCACCTTAATTAGCCACAGAACCTGTGCAATTAATATGTGTTCGGTTTTAAAGGGATGAGGTGCCAACCCTACTCTATCTGCTGCCAGACCCTTGCCAAAATAGCTGATACTTCCAGGTATGGTAGAACACCTGATGTTCCAACTACCTCCCCTCAATGCAATGTTTGGTCTCTGAGTGGTCAATTCTTGTAAAGTGGGACTGGGAGGAACATGCATAATTAGTTTTGTTTTAAAGCTCGTCCTCTCTCTGTTGCTCCAATATATTCCTAGAGGCCCATTACTATTATTAATATTATTATTATTATACAATTTTTACAATATTAGGGCAGACAGTACAATTACAATACAATTCAATACAGGAGGAATCAGAGGACCCTGCTCGTTAGAGCTTACAATCTAGGAGGGAGGGTTAAATGATACAAGAGGGCAGTAAACTGCGGGGGATGAGCTGATTGAGAAAAAAGGAGTGTAGTTATTAGGTGGTGGCAGGATAGGCTTCCCTGAAGAGAAAAGTTTTCAGGGATCGCTTGAAGGTGGATAGATTTGGGGACATTCTGGCCGATTGGGGTAGGGAGTTCCAGAGGATGGGAGAGGCTCGGGAGAAGTCTTGGAGACGAGTATGAGAGGAGGTGATGAGGGAGCTGGAGAGCAGGAGGTCTTGGGAGGAGCGAAGAGGACGGTTAGGTTGGTATTTTGAGACAAGGTTGGTGATTTAGCTGGGAGCAGAGTTGTGGATGGCTTTGTAGCTGATTGTTAGTATTTTAAATTTAATTTGTTGGGCGAGTGGCAGCCAATGGAGGGATTGGCAGAGGGGGGTGGCTGACGTCGAGCGGTTTGTAAGGTGGATGATAGACTGCCATTACTATGATAGACTGCCTCGCCAAAAGAAATCTGTGGTAAGCAGAAAAAGGAGCAGGCAAGTTTTGCCACTACCAGAGAGGGCTGAAGCTTTGCCTATTGAGAATGGCCCCCACATTAGGGCCCTTTCACACTGGTCAGTTTTTCTTCCATTTTTGCCTTACCAAAAGTGGAAGAAAAATACATGACCATTAAATTCTATGGCCAGTTATGCTTTTAAAGGTCCTGGATGCTGCATTTTTGGTGCATGCTTAGTGCAGTAAAAAAAAAATGCACCAAAAAAAAGCACCTTCCCATTGAAATTTATAGAAACACATGGGGGGGCGTGTCCGGACGAGCTGAAGAGCGGACGCTTGCCGCTGAAGCTCCGCCGAAGAACGGACAATCCGAAGGAATCCTCACAAGAGAAGCAAGGGTGAGACCTGCCAGGACAAAAACAGAGTCTAGCCCGACTTGCGCCATCCGGAGTTTCGGCCCCGGAGCTAAAACCCGGTCACGCCGGGCGGCATTGGTTAGGCGGACTATAACCCGAGATAGCCATCGAATCCCCTACCCCTCGTTCCAATCCCATCACCGTCCAGAGTGGGAACGAAGAGAACACTCCTAAGGAAGCCTAACAGGCAAGAAGCCGCCTCGAAGTCGCCGTTCGCAGGCGAGAAGTCGAGCAGGCCTGTGCGGGGGGGTACACAAAGATATTTAAAGTTACCCTTCCACGAAAAAAAACCACGTAAAAAAAA
>BLSH010428124.1:345430-358024 GCA_018402905.1 Glandirana rugosa | reverse complement strand
AGCATACAGGGCTATTTTTTCTTCTCCCATTTCTCTCTGGAACCCCTTGATCTCTCTTCTTGTCCTGATGGCGATTGCCAATGGTTCTATTGCCAGGAAGAAAAGCAGGGGCGACAAGGGGCACCCCTGCCTCATTCCCTGGGTCAGTCGGAAAGTCCTCGAGCATTCATTGTTTATTTTAACCTTAGCCTTAGGGTTTTCATACAATAACTTGATCCACTTCACAAATCCCAATCCAAATCCGAATCTTGTCAGCACCCACCATAGATAATGCCATTCTAGGCTATCAAAAGCTTTTGCTATGTCTAATGCCAGCATAGCCCTTGTTCCTGTATTAGTTGTTGGTATTTGTAGATTCAGGTATGCTCGCCTTATGTTGACATTGGTAATTCTGTCATGCATAAATCCGGACTGGTCTGGATGTATATATTTTGTTATAATTTTCCCCAGTCTCAAGGTCAGTACTCCCGCTAGGACCTTAACATCGGCCCCCAGCAGGGAGATCGGCCTGTATGAGGAAGGGTCTATCTCCTATCGGTAGCCTAATTATTGTTGATTCCAGCATAGAATATGGCAATTTGCCCTCCTCTCTTGCTTCCTCGAGTACTTCCAAGAGTGCCAGGTCTAGGACATCCCCATATCTCTTGTATATCTCGGCCGGCAGTCCATCTGGTCCTGGTGATTTTTGATTTGCCACCGCTGTAATTGGCCTTTTTATTTCTTCTATGGTTAATGGGGCATCCAGTTGTTTGCTATCTTCCTCAGTCAGATGTGGGATCTCCAAACCACTAAGGAGGTCCCCCATCTGTCCTTCTACACTCTGCTCCCGAGTGCTATACAAATCTTCAAATGATTTTTTTAATTCTTCAACGATTTCTGAATTTTGCACTATTACCCTCCCATCTCTTGCACTTATTGCTGACGTTGTAGTTCTTATCTGGTTTGCTCGTGTGATAGTAGCCAGTATCTTACCCACGTTCTCCCCTGCTTCAAAGAAATTCTCTCTCTGGAGTCTTCTTTTATTTTCCGCCTTTTCCAGCAATATTTGTTTGTATTTTTGTTGTTTCTCCGACCACGCTGCCATTCTCACTGCTGTTGGACTTAATATACTGCTTTTCTTTTCCTGCTACTTCTTCCGTAGCTTCTCTCTTTTTCTCTTGTTGCCTTTTTAATTTTAGATTTTTTTTGGATCAGTATTCCCCTTAAAAAGGCTTTCATAGAGTCCCACACTATCCCCATATTTGCAGTTCCTTTATTTCTATTCAAATACTCCTTTATTAGGTTTTCTATTTCTTCATGCTGTCCTATCAGTTCCAGCCAAAATGGATTTATTTTCCATTCTCCCCTTCTATTTTCCCTCCTTCGAGAGATTGATGCCACCAGCGGGGAGTGGTTTGAAAGACCCCGGGCATATATTTTATATTCTCTACTTGTCTTAACATTGCTTCGTCCCCCAACATCAGATCGATTCTGGAGAGTGTGTTATAGGTTTTTGAGAGGCATGAATACTGTTGGATTTTTTAGTCTCCAGATATCCCTTAGGTCTATTTCGGTCATCAATCGATTCAGGTTGCTCATACTAGTTTGGTTCCCTTGCTTTATCGGATACCTATCCTTTTCTTCATTCATTTCTGCATTGAAGTCGCCTACTATTAGTATTGGAATGTTCGGTTTTCTTGATATAAATGCCACTAAATTATATATTACTTCCGGTTTAGATGGGGGTGGGATGTATACATTGGCCAAAACATACTCTAGATCTCCCATAGTACAGTGCAGGAAAATATAGCGCCCTTTATTATCTATTATTGCTTTTTTTTTTACCCAGAATATTATTGCTTTTTTACAGGAGAACGCTACCCCAGTTCCAATCATAATGCTTACTCCCCTCGAATAGGAGGTATATACAGAGTGATGTTGGGTTTGAAACCCACGATGCTTCAAGTACCCAATAGTTTCCTTTATTAGGTGCGTCTCCTGTAAACAAACTATTACGGCATTATACGATTTGATTGTAGAGAATATCGCACGTCTTTTACCTTTGTCCCCTAGACCTCTAATGTTCCATGAGCAGATATTCATGCTTCTACCTCATATAGTTTCACAACCCAGTTTGGATTTTACAATTTCCTATTTTGTGACTTCTTTGTGTATTACGTGGTATTTTGTGGCCTCCTTGTGCTTTACATATTATTTTGTGGTCTTCCTTCCATTTTAGTGCCCTCATCACAATCAAACTTTCTTGCTTCTTTTGTCTTGTGTTTATACCAGTGTTCAGTACTACATCCCCCCCCCTTCCGGGTCTGTCCCCTACCCCTTTCCCCAACCCCCCTCCCCTGTATAGGGAGGGGGTAGTGGTGTCCAGGCGGGAGGATGAACCATTTCTTAACCTCTTTCTCCCATCCCTGACCCTCCTTGGGTCCACACTTGGGGCTTTTGCCGTGACCTAGAAACACACACTCTCTCGCATCCGTGGCTTCCCTCCCTCCCCCCTCCCTTTTCCCGTGTCCCATAATACAGGCAAAAAACAAAAAAAAAACAAAACAAAATCCAATAGGAGGGGGGAAGGAGGAAGTCCTCTTTTCTCCTCCTCTCTCTCCTCCACCGTCTAAGTGCTCTCCCTCATAGCATTATATTCAGTCCAGGTTAAGTATATGTTTTCCTCAACCTCTTTTCATTTTTCTCCAACCATATTGCCGCTTCTTCTGCCTTATTAAAGAATATTACTTGTCCTCCAACCACCACACGCAACCATGCTGGGTACATCATTGAGTATACAATTTGAAGTTGTTGGAGTCTTTTCTTAATATCCATATATCTGGCTCTTTTCTTCTGCACTTCAGGAGAGAAATCCGGGTATATTGAGACCCTGGTTCCGTTATAAATTGTGTCCCTTTTTTCCCCTTGCTCTGTGTAAAATGATCTCTTTATCCTTATAGAAGTGGCTTGATTATAAAAGGTCTGGGGTAGCCTTCTGGCGCTGGAGCCCTGTATGGCACTCTATGTGCTCTCTCTACTGAAAAAAAACGTGAGAAAGTTTCTTTTCCAAAAGTGTCTTTTAACCAATTTTCCAGAAAAGTCAGAGTCACCACCTTTACATCCTTCAGGAAAGCCTACTATTCTTAAGTTGTTCCTCCATTGTCTATTTTCCATGTTTTCTATTTTTACTATATATAGGTTACTTTTTTCCTTTATCTCCTTCAGTTCCTTTTTCATTGGATTAAGGTCATCCTCCATTTGGCCCACTCTTTCTTCCAATACTGTAGTTCTTATGCATATTTTTTGTACTTTTTCCTGCCTCAAGTGCTTAATTTCTTCACTTAATCCTTTTATTTGCTCGGTTACTCCCATCATGGTCTCTTTACAGAAGTTCACCGCCTCCAAAACCTCCCTTAAGGTGGGTTCTGGATCACCAACGGTACTCACAGTACCACCTGGGTTCACAGCTTTCTCCATCTCCTGGTCAGGCTTTGCAGTGACTACTAGGCTTTTCCTCCCACCAGTGGCCCCTGCCTGACTTTTATTCTGCATACCAGAATTTAACGCCTCTTTATGTGGGGTGTGCGCTGATTTTTCTGACTTTGCTGCCATTTGGCTACCCTTGAGTTTCCTTCACTCCCGGATGGATTTGGGTGCTTTCCTGTGGCAGTTCTTTGCATTTCTTTTTTGTCATCTTCCCTTTCTGGCAATAGTAACTGATCCTCCTCAGAATAATTTGGAAAATTACCAACTTACCTTACTTGGTATTACAAAGAGGTTGGTCCTAAAAATAAATTAAAACACAGCAGAAAAAACTACCAGGCAGGGTACAGTATCAAATTTTCCAAAACAACCAGAGTGCAGTCAGGGAATAACAGTCCTGAGATATCTGTGTCTGAGTGCCATACGTAACGTATAATTTCATAAAAAAATATGAGTAAGGGTAATTCAATTATTCTCAGTTTTATCCGCTTTCTTTTTGATATCCTGTCACCAGATGCTGGGGGGTCACCAAACTCAGGGTATACCGTGTGCTCTCACCACACCTCACCCGCTATTGCTCACTTTTCACCATCTTGCCAGCACGTTATATGGAGACACTGTGTGTGCTCTCACCCCACACAGCATCCCCCTTAGTCCCATTTCCATCCGACAATAGACCCCCCTGCACCTCTGCTACAACAGGGCAGTTGTCCGATAAATAATACAGAGCAATTACAATAGTGTTAGATCTCTCACCGCAGTGTCCTAGGTTCCACTAACTAAATTGGTCTAAAACGTCCAAAAACTTTGGGGATTGACCTTTTTGAGCGTTTGAATGTTTTTACAGCTGAAAAACGTCCAAAAAAAACCCTCAGGTCTTGGGTTTCTTTAACAGCTCAAAAACGTTATTGCTAAAAACAGTTGATAAGAGCCTATGTGTGCATGAACACATAGGATAACATGATGGAGGGTTTATTGACTGTAGAAAAAAACGTCTGCAGCTGAAAACAGCTGCTCAAAAACAGTCAAAAAACGTCCTGTGTGCATGGGGCCTTAGGCTTCATGCACACAACACTTTAAAAAAACAGCCAAAAAAAGCTTATCAGGGATGCTTTCAGCTTTTACCAGCGTTCTATTACTGCAGTTTTTTTGCATTTTTAAAGGGCCAGCGTTTTGGGTTTTTTTTTCAATTGGTCTAAAACGTCCAAAAACGTTGTGGATGGACGTTTTTAAGCGTTTTTGGACTTTTTAACTGTTTGAACATTTTTACAGCTGAAAACAGTCCAAAAAAACCTTCAGCTCTTGGGTTTGTTTTACCGCTCAAAAACGTCACTGCTAAAAATAGTTGGTAACAGCCTATGTGTGCATGGACACATAGGATAACATGATGGAGGGTTTATTGACTGTAGAAAAAAACTTCTGCAGCTGAAAACAGCTGCTGAAAAACAGTCAAAAAACGTCCTGTGTGCATGAGGCCTTAAGGTAATCTATTATACGACCACCCTTGGGCTACAGACATACGAAAAGTGCATGACCAACTCCTTGGCCTTGGAATTTATCATGAACAACCTTTTTATGACAATGACTCGGAAAAGTGCAAGCAATAACAGGTGTGCATTGCTTCAACAGGGAATGAGTATTAGATCCAAAAGGTGGTCCCAAATCCACCTGGTGGGTGCACAGACCAAGACGTTCCTCAAACATCCAAATCATGAATATGTACAGAAGGTCGGCACTCCAAAACTCCAATGCAGTACATTTATTGATATGTGCAGAGATAATACATGAACAGCAGACGCGTTTCGGCGGGACAAACCGCCTTGGTCACAGCTTGACTGGGAAAAATGACAGAGTATCTTTATTATAAAATGGCAACATAGACAAATATGACAGAAAACAACTGAAAAAGTACATTTCTTTCGACAATTCTGGTGATATCAGTCAGTTACAAAACACCAAACAAAATCACACAATAGTCCTTGGATTAATAAACGGTGGACCTAAAATTGCATGTATCTTATTGTCTTTTGTCTAGGAAAAGGCTATTGTTTAGGGCAAAGATCCTATAGTCATACTTGTTAAATTATTTGTCTAGTAGTCTCCTCTTGATATTTCCAGTCTACTCATCCTTATCAGACAGACAGAAAGGGACAGGTCTGGGGAAGCAAACATTGTGAGAAAAGACAATAGGAGGCATCAGAAATGGTTCACTAAAGCCTAGCACACACAATCAGAAAATCGGATGGAAAATATTGCTTTTGAAGTGATCGTACAATAATCTGGTCACTAGTACACAACTTTTGAGAGCCGACCACGTGAGTTCGTCCAAAATTATCCGAAGGGACAAACACGAAAATGTTTCACGTACAATACCAGATCGTACTATGTAGTACAGTTTTCGTCCGAAAATGCAATGCAAATACAATGCAATACATTACATCATTCCGAATTTTTATTCTGTCGTACGAGAATTTTTGTAAATTTAGTAACCTCTTCATTTTCAATATGGAGACTAGCATGCAAAAAAAAAAAAACAGACAATCATTCGTCCAATAATCTCATCGTGTGTATAAGGATTTATGGTGAACCTGTACTCAAACAAAACTATGCTACCACTGTTGCAGGTTCGTTAAAAAAATCAATGAAATACTTACCTTTTCTGAAGCAACTGCTGTTCCAGCCTCCCTTCGGAGCTGTTCGCAAAAGATTTGGCTGCCTGTGCACTGAATTTCAGCTGGTTCCTGTTGGTGCCACTCATCCTTAGTCTGAAAAGTCAAAAGAGCCTGGCAGAAATCTGTTAGCCAAACAGCGTTCAGCCAAAATCCAAGACTAGGATTAGGGTGTGACGTCATCCCGTGGCCATCTTGGATTTTGGCTGAACGCTGACAGATGTTTACCAATGCGTTCGTTTCTGGTTTCAGTGTTTTGTTTGTAAGTGCAATTAAGTGCTGTTTGGAAGCACTATCACTGAATGGAAATAAGTGTGTTATGACCTTACTGGCAATGCAGGGGTATCCTTGAGGTGAGCAACCAGCTTGCATGGTGGTGGAGACACAGAGCACATTGCATTATTTAGTTCATTTAGTGATTTGACCATCTATTGCAGGGCTCAAAATTTAAAGTCCTGAGCTACTAGCCAGGCCTTAAGGGCTACTTGCCACCAGTTGCCCCACCCAACCCCTACCCTGCCCTGATCCTAAACATGCCCTCTCTCTTATCTCATGAAATGACACTTAAATGTTTTATGCAGAATTAACAAAATAATATTAACAACAACTTTATCAGTGCCCATCGGTGCAGCCTCACCTGTGCACATCAATGCAGCATCACCTGTGCCCAACAATGCAGCCTACCTGCGCACATCAATGCAGCCTCACCTGTGCCCAACAATGCAGCCTACCTGTGTCCATCAATTCCATTTCACCTGTGCCCAAAAATGCAGCCTACCTGCTTCCATCAATGCCACTTCACCTGTGCCCAACAATGCAGCCTACCTGTGCCCAACAATGCAGCCTACCTGTGTCCATCAATGCCATTTCACCTATGTCCAACAATGCAGCCTACCTGTTTCCATCACTGCCGCTTCACCTGTGCCCAACAATGCAGCCTACCTGTGCCCAACAATGCAGCCTACCTGTGTCCATCAATGCCATTTCACCTGTGTCCAACAATGCAGCCTACCTGTTTCCATCACTGCCTCTTCACCTGTGCCCAACGATGCAGCCTACCTGCTTCCATCAATTCTATTTCACCTGTGCCCAACAATGCAGCCTACCTGCTTCCATCAATGCTGCTTCACCTGTGCCCAACAATGCAGCCTAGCTGTGCCCAACAATGCAGCCTACCTATGTCCATCAATGCCATTTCACCTGTGTCCAACAATGCAGCCTACCTGTTTCCATCACTGCCGCTTCACCTGTGCCCAACAATGCAGCCTACCTGCTTCCATCAATGCAGCCTACCTGTCCCCATCAATGCAGCCTACCTGTGCCCATCAATGCAGCCTACCTGTGCCCATCAATGCAGCCTACCTGTGTCCAACAATGCAGCCTACCTGTGCCCAACAATGCAGCCTACCTGTGCCCAACAATGCAGCCTACTGGTACCCATCAATGCAGCCTACCTGTGCCCATCAATGCAACCTACCTGTGTCCATCAATGCAGAGCCTACCTGTGTCCATCAATGCAGAGCCTACCTGTGTCCATCAATGCAGAGCCTACCTGTGTCCATCAATGCAGCCAACCTGTGTCCATCAATGCAGCCTACCTGTGTCCATCAATGCAGCCTACCTGTGTCCATCAATGCAGTCTACCTATGTAGGGTAAGAGAGGAGAAGAAGAGGAATGCCGGCCAGATCATCACAGAGTGGGGAACATCACTGTAACAGCTTTCATTTGAATTGCTGAGTTTTCCCAGTGCTCGCTGACGCATACAGCCCCACCTACTGGTCCAGGTACTTTCATACATGTCACACATCCCGGCATTGGGCAGGTGGTCTATTAAAGTACCCGGGCCAGGAGGCGGGGCTGTGTGTGATGTGAGTGCAGAGAACTTTCAGCAATTCAAATGAAAGCTGTTACAGCGATGATCCTCTGCGCTTTTGTGATCCGGCCGCCCACGCTCCCGTTCAACCTCGCCTGCCAGCGGTGCTCACCCCCACGCTCCAAGGTAGCCCGCGCTCGCCAGCCCTCATTCTCCACTTGCAAAATACGAGTAGGCGAGTGGAAAATTTGAGGGCTGATCTATTGGACTTTTTTATATATATGTGAAGTATATTCATATTTTTCTATATATTTACATAGTGGAATATTCACATTATTCCTAGTTATTGTTTGATACATTTGCACAGTGGAATATTATTTTAACATTTATTGGTAGAGTTGCGCTGCACTAACTACTGTTCTTTATGTTATAACACTTGTCAAATCACTTTAATTATGTGTTAGCTGGCAACTCCAGTGTGGTTTGGAGCGCAGTCATTTCCATTTGATTATATATTTTTTAGAGCTACACATATTGTTGGCTGCGCTAATTGGTTTATTGGTTCATAAATGGCAAAATTGGCCAAGATGAATTCTGATTCTTCCCTTTAACAGAGATTAATAAGCAGATGCCTAGGTTTTTGGTTATGTGAGGAGCAATACTGGAGGGAACTTTGAGGCTGGGTTCACACTACTGCAAATTGGATGCGTCTTTCCCCGCATCCAATTTGCATGACAGGAGATTGTGACGGCTCTCAAAATTCGGGCCTGATTTGTCCCTGAAATAAAGAAAAGGGATGCACTGGATCACTGCTGTCAGCCGCATCCATCTGCAGTGTGAACCCAGCCTATGCAGCATTTCCTCAAGAAAGCTGAACATTTCTAATCTACTGTACTATTACACCTTATATATGCATCATTAATATTGCTTTCTGTTAAATAGTGGTGTGTTAAGGTTTACCTGTAGATAAAATGAATATCTCCTAAACCTGTACGGTTTAGGAGATATTCAACATGCATGCAGCTGTTGACATCAGCGGCGTATGCGCAGTGAAGTTCCGGAGAAGGCCTGGTGTATAGTACTGGACCTTGCCGGAAAGACGGGCTTCCGCAGGCATGCGCGAGAGTGACATCTCGCGGCTCTGGCCACTCACAGCACCAGGGCCGCAAACCCCCGATGGAAGATGTCAGCTCCCTCAGCGGGGACCGCCGGCCCTGTTGGATCTTTCATAATGAGCTAGTATGTGGTGCATACTAGCTCATTATGCCTTTGCCTTACAGGTGTTTTTATTTATTTTATTTTTTTCTGTGGTGATACAACCGCTTTAAAACCATGTGTGGACTTTCAAAGGAATATTGTAAAATTATTTTGTGATCTGCCATACAGTATGTTAAAGTGAGGGTTAATGATAATATGAAATTATACTTAAAGCAGAACTTCAGTCATTTTTTCATCTTCCCAACTATTAAATCTTCTGCCCTTGTTTTACTATCCAACATTTTTTTCTGCCAGTAAATACCTTATAGAGCACACTTCCTGTTTCTTGGCTGGAAAAAAGCCTAGGCGTTTGACATCATGCACAGATCTCTCTCTCAATCTCGTGAGAGTTTGCCAGGAAGGGAAGGGGGATGGGTCATAAGAGGGCCAATGAGAGCTGCAGAGCTGGGTGTGCCTCTGTATGTCTGTGTAAGTCCAGGAAGTGAACAGGCAGCAGCTTCAGCTGCCCACAGTTAAAATGATTGGAGCCAGACTCAGTGGAGGGAGATTTCTGCAACATATTTGGCAAGTACAGAATCACAGTACATATAACATAGTTACATAGGTTAGTCAGGTTGAATAAAGAGACAAGTCCATCTAGTTCAACCAAAAAAAAAATTAAATTCTTATTTACTAATTCAGCGAACTAAACCACGTGGTGTGTTAGTGTAGTGCGATTTAAAAGAAAAGGCTCGGATGTGCTTTCCCTGCGTTTGTCACGAGTATGGCAGCCCATTAAAATAAATAAGTTGCCCTACCAGCAAAGTGCGTGCAAATGTGCATGCACAGATCTGAACTGAGCCTCATATCACAATCCTGTTTTTACATCAACATCCTCTGTCCCCCCCTTCATATTAAAGTCCCTCCCTTTACATCAAAGTCCCTCCCTTTAGTCTAGGTTCACACCTATGCATTTGCAGTTTGCAGAAACACACTACAGTCCATTTAACATGGTTTCCTATAGATGTAGTTCACATCTGTGCATTTTGCGGCGTTGTGTTTTTCACAAAGGGTCGGGGACCTTTTTTCTCACTGCAGTTTGCGTTTTGCATGCAATAGACTTCAATGGAGCTGCACCAGAAACGCAAGTGTTATTTTGCCTCAATTTGCTTTTTTAAATCTGCCTAGCAACAAAAATTGGAGGGAAAATGTGGTAAAAACTAGAAAAAATAGCGCAGCCACATAGGTGTGAACCTAGACTTACAATACAGTTCCTTCTCCTTCACATCAACCCCCCCCCATTAATGTCCTCAGCAACCTCATTACTATCCTTTACTCTCCACTTTACTGTCCTCAACCCCCATTAATGTCCTCAGCCCCCCTTCACATTGGCTTTCCCCTTCCTATTCTACCCTATACAGACAGGGTGAAAGGTAGGGGACAGAGCAGAAGCTACAAGCTAGTAATTGGTTGCTAGGACTGCCTTGCATTCTAGCAACCAATCACCTGCTTGCAAACTCAGGAGCCCCCATCCTCTATCCAGAGCTTCCCTGCTTCCCGCTGTTGGCTCTGTGAGAATAACAGCATTGGTGGTGACGGCAAGAGGGCGGTCTGGATGGGACAATGGTTGGTCTGGATCAGGACCGCAGTCCGCCATTTAGTAGTGCCTGATATACTGTGTACTAGCTGCATAACAGTTATGTCCTGGCCTTGCATGCCCCTCATTTACTGTCTGTAGTACATAAAAATATTTTTGTCACCTACACACATTAGTGTGCTGGAGAATTTGTCTTAAAAGGTTATTCCACTTTTATAGAGAAAAAAAACTCGAGAAAAAGCGTCTGTAGATAAAAACAAACTGTGCTTCCAGGGGCGGCTTTGCGCTCCCCAACCTATGGTATTATTACTAAGCGGCTCAGCTGACCCAGATCTCCACAATTTATACCTCTGGGGCTAAAGCGGACTGGGTAACTATGGAGAGACAATCTATCCCTAATAACACTATTGATTTCTTAATCTGGACCCCTCCGAAGTCTAGACCAGTCATTATGTCTCCGACGCTTTCTCGCTCTATTGGCCTGTGTGACTCTCTGCATAAAGCAAACAAGCTGACATCGCCCTGGTTTCCCCTCTCCCACCTTTTCCATAATCCACTCTTCCCCCCCAGGTTTAAACATAGCAGCCTTTAAGTGGTGGGTTCAGAAGGGGCTGTATCGTATTGGGCACTTCTTTAATGCCAGCGGTCCCCTTTCCCTTCACCACTGCTTAAAGGAGCTTGAGATGCCCCCCTCAGAACGGTTCCGCTACTACCAGATTCTTCACTTTCTAAACTCTATTAGGGCGACCTCACCAAATCCTTTGACCATTACACCCTAAGAACGTTGGTGTTCTTCAGCCAAGGACGTGAAAGGAGGCATTTCCATTATTTACTCCTTACTTTCTGAGCCAACTGAAAAGGCTCCTTACATGCTTAGCTGGGAGCGAGACCTCGACTTCGAGTGGGATCTGGACACCTGGCATTCCAACGCTCAGGTAAGGGGGTCCACAACACTATACTTAGGGAGGCATCCTTAAAGGTAATTTCAAGATGGTACTTAGTTCCTATCCATCTCTCAAAATATTTTCCCCAATCATCCCCTTTTTGCTTCAGGAAGTGTGAGAACTTGGGCACCATTTTTCATGTCTTCTGGACCTGCCCCAAAATCTGGTCATTCTGGAATAGCATTTTCCATATGATCCACAAAGTTACAGGCATCCCTGTCCCACAAGACCCTGTGATAGCACTCCTGAACCAAACTGAGCCAGATTGCCCTAAAGCCCCCCAAACTCTTATTCTTTTTATTCTCATTGGGGCTAAAATAATCTCACGGGCTTGGAAATCCTCCACGGTTTCCTTCCACCAGGCTAAACGTAAAATACCCTGGATCATGTCCCAAGAAAAGATATCCCATAAGATATTGGGTACAAGTCTGCAGTTTGACAAAATCTGGGAACCGTGGGCTCGCTATATGGGGGTTTCGTTAATGGGCATCGGGTAAGCATTTCGCCTCACTTGGTGAGGCGCCGGGTCTCTAGTTCCTTGGCAGTCTGGCATTATTTTTCCTCCAATCCGGGATCCTACTGGGGCACCTGCATCCTTCCAAATTTCTTTTCTCTGCTCTTTCCTATTTTTTCCTTATTCTATAGTCTGTTATTTGTTGACGTTGTCATTTGACATTGGTTCCCAGAAATACTGATGATACTGCTTATGTAACCTACCTTTTGTTTGGCTACGGGGAGAGGGTCAAGGCCAGACTGTGAGAGGAGCTTCTCCCCCCAGGGGGTGTTTTCCCCACTGATCCCGGGCTAGAACAGGCCTCCGATAGGTAGGGGGGGGGGGGGCTAGACCTCTTGTTTCCCCTCCAATTTATTTAGTTGGCCTTACCAATTTTGTACGGGGGGGCCAGATCGGG
>BLSH010428124.1:334797-345420 GCA_018402905.1 Glandirana rugosa | reverse complement strand
CCCCCCCCCCCCACCTCCGACCGCATGGAATGGATGGCTAGTTTGATATGTATCTGTATACTCTATATTGTCAATAAAAACATTGAAACAAATAAACTGTGCAGCTCTGACTAAAGTTGAATGATGCCCTTGCTATGGGTATAAGCCATTAAATACTTCAGGAAGCCTGACTGGAAAACTCCCATGTTGCTAAAGAGGCCCAGCTATAGTGTTCACCTTCACCATCACCGGAGTGAGCTATTTCTCTGATTCAAACGCCCTCACAGGCACTTTTGTTCCCCTGATGCAGTAGCTCTGAGCCCCGAGTTTGAGAGCTCACTCCTGAGATGGTGAAGGTGAACAGTAATAGCTGGGCCTCCATTAGCAATGTCCTAGCAACATCCTAGGGAGTTTTCCAGCCCAGTTCCATGGGAAATGTACCTGGCCTACACCTATAGCAAGGGCGTTATTCAATTATGGTAAAAGCCGCACAGTTTGTTTTTATCTAGAGCCACCCCTTATCTGCTTCTAGATTATAAGCTCTAATGAGCAGGGCCCTCTGATTCCCTCTTTATTGAATTGTATTATAATTGTACTGTCTGCCCTAATATTGTAAAGTGCTGCACAAACTGTTGGCGCTATATAAATCCTGTATAATAATAATAATCTGCATGGACAGTTTTTTGGTAAAGGTGAACTTTAAAGAGGTAGTAAACCCCCACTACTGTTTTTACCTACAGGTAAGCCTATAATAAGGCTTACCTGTAGGTAAAATAAATATCTCCTAAACCTACATGGTTTAGGAGATATTCGCCCTGCATGCAGCCGCTGACATTAGCGGCGCATGCGCTCTGATGATCCGGCGGAGGCTGCCGGAAAATCAGAGCTAGCTGCCGGAACAAAGAGCTCCCACGCGCATGCGCGGGAGTGACGTCACCCGGCTCCGGCCACTCACAGCGCCTGAGCCGCATACCCGGAAGAAAGAAGAGGACCATCATGTCAGCGTCCTTAGCGCTGACCGAGTCGGGCATCGGGGGGCCTCGTTCTAAGGTAAGTATTTCATAATATGTTAGTATGCGATGCATACTAATATATTAAGCTATTGTCTTGCAGGATTTTTTTTTCAGGCGGGTTTACTACCGCTTTAATGCACAGAGAGCAACACTGAATCATCCCAAAACTTCTAACACAATCTCTTTAAACACCAACACTGCTCTCTAAGGCTCCATTCAGACATGCTGCGACTGCGGCTCACAGAATGGGGTCCGGTGCGTCCCTGTTCACCGATACAGGTATGAATCAGGTGCAAATTTTTGCACAAATTCACACCTGAATCGAAACAGGACTCTTCCCAAATGCAGCCGCTAGGGTTGCGAGCTCACCCCTTTAAACCCGAACGCATATGAATTACAAAGGTTCTGAGGCTAATTTAATGCAGATAAGGCACCAAGTGATTTTAATTACCACCTTAATCAGCCACAGAACCTGTATAATTCATATGTGTTCGGGTTTAAAGGGATGAGGTGGCAACCCTAGCGGCTGTTCCCCCCGGGGCTGTGTGAACAGACCGATCATCAAATGTAAATTGGATACAGAAAACCCAATTAACATATATGTGAACCCAGCCTAAAGCTGGCTGCACATATTACAATTTTCTTGTTCAATTTCCTTTGGATTTAACTTCAACTAGGTAGTGCAAGGGCCTGCCTGATTACATACAAATTTAAAGTGTTTAGGTCGTTCCTAAGGTTTGACCTATTATAATGGTTTTGGTAAATCTAAAGGAAAATTGTATAATGTGTAGCCAGCTTTAAGGTTCTCTGCTGTTTCTAAAAGAGATAGTAGAGATAATAGTTCTGACATAATCTGCAACAATCCTTGACTATTGTGGCTTGTACAATCTTTGGAAAATTACTTAATTATTTAACTCTCATGTAAACTTAGGAGCATGCGTCTTTTCAATGGTCAGAGAATTTCCTAATGGTTCTGAGGAAACCCTAGCAAGAGTGTCATTTGACCCTAAGGTCAGCACAGGTGAAGACATGTCAGGGATCTGCCCATTGACTTGTAAATTCAGGGACTGTGGTTAGAAAGACACTGTTTATTTAGCCTTCATTCCTTCCCTTTCAGTCAGAAATTCCAATGCTTTATTATTTGTGCTGCTTATAGGCGTGGTGTGGTTGTATATAGGCTTATATCTGTCCAATAACAACAGAGATCTCTGCTGACCCTCAAAAAAGTTCCAAGAACTTCCATGATTCTCGATGAGATTAAAGCCTCGTACACACAGTGCGACAGTCATACGACCGCACGCTCAACTTTTGTCCAAAATCGGCTGTTGGCTGTTGTGTCTAGCGTACTGACATGAGTCAGGTAATCGTACAACAAAGCTTCAACAAGCCGAACGTAGTGACGCGTTAGGAGCGTATAAAGAGGAAGTTCAGGTGCATGTGATTTGTTAGTTAGGAACGTAGGCTTATGGGAACGGAAACTTCCGGGCGTTTCTGACTTCTGAGCATGCGTGTTTTGCAAGTACAGCTTTGTTGGCTCAATGTCTCTGTACACACGGTACAACAGTCGTACGACGCCTTGTTGTACAACAAAAGTTTTCTAGTTTGCTCATCCAACTTCTGTTGTACAACCGTCGCACGTTGGCTGTTGTAATCGCGCGTACAACAAAGTGTACAACCGTTGCTGTACGACCGTCGCACCGTGTGTATGAGGCTTTAGTCTCACCTGTGCAGAGACTTTCCATAAAGTACTGGTCCCAAGGAATCCTGAAATGGCCTGATTATTGCAAGCATTTCTGGTAATCAGAAGCAATGCTTGCAATTATTAAGCTGTTTATATGGCAACAGGTAGAGGGTATGTGCTCATCCATAAATGCACAGGAAGCTGTATGACTAGGCCAGTGGATCAAGGAAAAATCTCAGCTTCTTTTTCTCTTTGCATTGACAAGCATTGATCACATACTACACTATATTACCAAAAGTATTGGGACACCTATCTTTACACACACATGGACTTTAACGTCATCCCAGTCTTAGTCTGTAGGGTTCAGTACTGGGTTGGCCCACCCTTTGCAGCTAGAACAGCTTCAACTCTTCAGGGAAGGCTGTCCACATAGAGTGGGTCTATGGGAATGTTTGACCATTCGTCCAGAAGCACATTTGTGAGGTCAAGCACTGATAGACGAGAAGGCCTGGCTCACAGTCTCCAAATTCATCCCAAAGGTGGTCTATCGGGTTGAGGTCAGGACTCTGTGCAGGCCAGTCAGGTTCCACCACCCCAAACTCGCTCATCCATATCCTTAGTGTACCCATAAAGAACATGATCCTAACCCATGCCATTCCAGTCAAATACAGTATTGGCTTTCCAGCCATTTGTGACCAAACTTTCTCTACCAGTGTGTCTATGACAACATAGCACCAGCTTTTGTATTATATGCTATAAATAGCAATAGAAGGTCTACAATTTTAAGTGACCCTGTGACAAATATTCAAATTCAAATAAAGCTGTAGAGTTTAAATTGGCTCTAAAGCCTGGGCATTTTTTACCATAATTAAGGTTAAAAAAATGCATTAAGGTAAAAAATGTCCTAGAGTTTGTATCACCCCATTATCCCCCTTTATACTTACTAAAGCCTGATCCGAATACAGCCTGTCTTCTCCCCTTTCTCTCTTCTTACAGCAGACTCGGCAGCAGCAGGAGCCACCGGCTCCAGTTGCTGTCAGTCAAATCCTGTGAGGAGGGAACAGGGCCGAGCCAAATTAACCGTTACAACCTCTTTAACCATCTCCCACCCGGCCTATTATAGTAATATGTCCAAGCAGGAGCACCATTATCCTGGGAGGACGTCATATGATGCCTTCCCACCTGCACCTTGTGCGTGCCCTAGCAGTGCAATCTGGGAGTTGGGCTTTAAAGTGTTTCAAGTTAGTTTTTCCATTTCATTGCCATTATGGGTTTGTCTTTCCAGATAAATGGTTTTGGAGATGGCAGGCTGTCATAATTCCCTCTCTCCAGTATTTTATTGGCATATTAAAAAGCATGCTTCTGCCACTTTCACATAAAGTTCAATGTATTCTCTATGCATTTTGGTACAGCGTTCTGGAACATAAGTCCATGCTTCCTCAGAACAGCTTGTGTTTTACCATTTGTGTACTCTGTGCCATTATCTGTGCAGAGAAAAATGGGATAAAATATTACTCTGGCATTAGTAGGAGGAAAATATGTCCTAGTGTCAGTGCCACCTTCCCCCTTCACATTCAGACATCAAATCAGTCACTATCAGGGCTTTTTTTCAGCTGGAACTTTGTGGAACTCAGTTCCACCACCTCTGGCTCAGGCCCTCTGCTCCCTGCTCACCACTAAGGATGGGTTCGGGCGTGTTCGCAAGTGCACATGCCCGAGCCCGCCAGGAAGTGAACCCTGCTATGCGCACATCGGGAAATGTTTCACTGTCTGTAATTAGCGGAGAGCCGGGTTCACTTCCTGGTGGGCTCGGGCACGTGCACTTGCGAGCATGCCTGAGCCCATCCTTACTAACCACTTCTGTGTTTACAAGTGACGGCTTGTCTCGTAGCAGCTCCCACAAATCTGGTCTCCTGAGTGGCACCCACTGAGTGCAGGATGTAGATGTGGGTGCCTGGGGAGCAGTGCAGATGCTGACACCCCCACTGAATGATCTCCCTAAAAGTGAGAGAGGCGGAGCCACCTACAGTGTGCAGGGAGGTCCTAGAGGTGGCTGGGAAGAGGGGTTAAAGTGAGATGTGGATAGAGGATGCAGAGGTGAACTCTGCACTCTGTATGCAGCGCACCCCCTGAACTCCACACGTAGCGCACCCCTGAACTCTATACTCTGTACGTAATGCACTCCTGGTATTTAATGCCCCTTTAAGACCCTCCTACTGTTAGTGACATATGACCACACCCAGTATTTGATGCTGTTTGGAGGGTGTATGTGGTGGTCAAGGGGGTTTTGGGGGTTTGAGTTCCTGCACCTATTTTCTGAGAAAACCTTTATAGCCCCTTTCAGACCTCAGGTCAATCCCCTAATGTACTTTTCAGACCCCCAATCAGCCCCTCTTCAGATCTCAAATCAGTGCATTTTAAAGTACTTTTCAGACTCAAGAGCAGACCCTCATCAAATCTCAGATCAGTCGCCTCCACCCTCCATATCTCAGACATCAGACCAGGGTGGTGCCTTATAGCAGGTTTTCCTTGTAGCTCTGTGGATTGTAAGGTTACTACACATCCTCAGGACAGTCCCTGTAGTGAGGGGGTGTATCTGACCCCTGAATTATGTATGTTACCTAATCCTGACCCCTGCACTCTATGCTTTACCTTCACTTGATTCTTAGAAATGTAGGTTCAGACTTAATTTAACCATACCATTTTGACCCCTTTCACACCAAGACGTTTTTCAGGCATGTTTGCACTAAAAATAGCGATAGAAAAGTGCCTGAAAAACTCCCCCCAATACACCCCAGTGTGAAAGCCCCAGTGCTTTCACACTGGGGCAGTGCGCTGGCAGGACGGTAAAAAAGGTCCTGCAAGCCGCATCTTTTCAGCGGTGTGGGAGCGCTGTATTCACCGCTCCTGTACCGCCCCTGCCCATTGAAAAAAATGGGGCAGAGCCCCAGAACACCGCTTCGGGAGCGCCGCAAATAACGGCACTTTTAACCCCTGTTTAACCCCTTGTATAACGAGCGGTAAAGCGCCGCAAAAAACGCCTTGGCGGCCCCAGTGTTAAACGGGCCTTAAAGGCCAATGCTTTACATGTACTTGACCCATAGCAATGTACAGTAGGTTTAGGCTTAATTTAACCATACCCTTTTAAGGCCTGCCCACTGTTACTAAAAGTTGGCCACAATCACAATTTGCCGTGCTGCACTACATGCGCTACAACCATTATCTTCTTCTCATTTTAGCAGTTTAACAAATTGAGGCATAGTTTTATGGGTGTGGCTACAAATAAGGGTGTGATTTTGTGAGCGTGGTCAGTTGGGTGTCTCTGAATTTAATTTTGAAATTCTGGTACCTTAGAATATTGTGATGTTATGGTCACATGACCAGAAGCAGGAAGTGTTTAGGGGCGGGTCCGTGGGATTCCAGGATTTGATTCAAATCATAAGGCATGTACCCAGAAGTTGAGATTATTGGGGAGTATCATTGTTAATGCTATACAAAAAAAAAAAAAAATGGATTTAGCCTTTAAATTGGGAAACTAAAGTCCACAAGACTTACCTCCCCTCCAATGATACGGCATCCACAGCTTCCATCCCAGTGTGGAAAACTTTACGGGTCTTCTCCTGGGTTAGGTGTCTTCAGCTATGGCAGCACACGCAAGAGCATTAGCTCATCCCGGTACCAAGGCGCGCTGAGAATGTACACAGAGTTGTGTACTTTTAAGACAAGGGGAGTTGCCATGCAGAAGAGCAACTTTTATTGCAGGAAAGACCTACAGAGTCTCGTCTGCAATAAAATCCTACCTGCCAGCAGTTTTTCATATTAGGGTTATAGTTCCATTTGATCTGACTGCAGTTGCATCATCCTGCTATGTACCACAGCTGTTGATAAACATGCCTTCCTGCGTGTCTACAGCTTACAATAAGTTTTGTAGTAAATGCAAGCTGTAAGGCAAATGGAGTATGGCGTATTGCTGAAGCACATCTGATCTTGCATAAATCGAGATCTGCGCAGGAATGTCTTACAAAGCATAGCAGCTTCACCAAGCGTCTGTAAAATGTGCATTTATATACCCAGGTACAAGGGGCACTACTCATAAAGAAGATCTGAACCTCTCACTGCACCCTCAATACTCTCCTCAGGATTGTAGACAACAGCTGGTGAAAGACCCAATCACAAGTTGAATTTTGCTAATGTTTATTGCCCTGAACACATAAAATACTATGACAGCTCAGTGAATAGGATTACACAGTGGAGTCAGGCCAAAAAAAGACTGATCTGTGGGTCCGATCACCCAGAAATGTATAACTGGAACACAGTTTGCAAGGAATTCTGTAGAGTTTGTTTACAACCTCTTTGTGCCCGCACTACAAAAGAATCTTAATAGCCATTCCTTGTATCAGACAAGCTACAGGTACAGTGGTCATTAAAAGGGTTTTGTGCCAGAACAGGTTAGGACAGGTTATAGAATTTCAGTCACTGATGGCTATCCAAACAAGGTGAGGGGGTCGTTTACGAGGCTTTTCACAATGGAGGGTTGGGACAGCCGCATTCAATATTGAGGTCTTGTAGAATCTACTTCAGCAACGAGATTATGTTGTGTAATTGCTCTTAATCAGTAGAGAAGAATACACTAGATATTTTTGTCACAGTGGAGTGAGTACTTCAGTTGTATGCTAATTAGTTGTATTCTGAAACAACAGTACTCAATTAAATACACTAACATAATCATGAAAAAAGGTTGCTTGGAAATGTACTGAAAGCTCTTATATGCAACTGGTTGTGGATTTCAGGTTATTCTTAAAACTAACCTGTGAATTGCCCGTGGAGGACAAATCAACAGGTTCACTTAACTGGTCCCCCTTCCCAGTTGACCATATTTCTTTTACTCTCCTGCACTCAAGGTGTGCCAAAAACTGTGTAAGGAAAAGCCTCGTACACGCGACTAGTTTTTTTTTTTGGTTCAACCCAGTCGGTTGAACCAAAAAAAACTGACAAGCTCAGGTCGGATCTTCCTTGCTTCGCTATTGTGCCATTGGCTGAGAGCCGATTGTCAGACTTTTTGTGGTCATGAGCGTTCGACAGAAGCCGGCTGAACGTCCGGCTTCTGTCGTACTGGCTGCCATATACATGGGCCAAATGTCGGCCGGTTTCTATTGCGGGTGCCGGCCTGCCATTTGTCCCGTGTGTACCAGGCTTTACCATCCAGTTTATATCCATTCAGGAAGGCTCTTGTTAGTAAATCTGAGTACAATATGAGTTTAACATGTATGGCCAGCTTTAAGTTATCCAGAGACTATAGATGAAGGTTAGCAAAGGCATGTTTCAATCCCCTCACATTTTTTTATATAATCTTTCTTTTTTAGATTTGGCAGAGAATGATATTTAGCTATGCAATGTATATTAGAATTAATTGTAAGGTGTTGGGAATAAGCCTGAGCATATATTTGGGGAAGTCAGTAGTCAATTGGTGGTGTAGAAATAATAATAATTAAACTGACTTCACGCCTTGTAGGTCTGTAGCCTTAGGAAAGGGTGTAGCAAGCTGTGTTACCAGGAACAGAGACTTCTCAAGAATCTGTGCTTCCATGGGCTTGGTATGGGCTAGTCTTTGACCCTTATCAAAAGCTAGACTATTCCATAACAACACAATTGCACAGTAACAAGTAGCATCACAATTGTGCCGTTTTATAGAAGCTCTTTCTAAATTTTGTATTTCCAATATATTTTACAGGGAAGATCTTCAATTTCAAAATGAAATCAGAACAGGAGCATTGACCAGGTATGGTATTTACATTGGTCCAAGTTGGACCAATCCATATCTGGAATTCCGTTCAATGTCTATGGTACATCAGTCTTTACCACTTCAATACAGGATGTTTATACCCCCTTCCTGCCCAGACCAATTTTTAGCTGTCTGGGCTCTCACACTTTGAATGACAATTACTCTCTCATACTACACTGTACCCAAACAAAACTACATTTTTATCATTTTTTTCACACAAATAGAGCTTTCTTTTGGTGGTATTTAAGAACCTCTGGGTTTTTTATTTTTTGCTACATAAGTGAAAAAAGTGCGAATATTTTGAAAAAAAAAACTTTTTTTTTAGTTTCTGTGATAAAATTTGGCAAATAAGTAATTTTTGTTCATAAATTTGGGCCAAAACCTATACTGCTACCTATCTTTGGTAAAAAAATAACCCAAATAAGTGTATATTATTTGGTCTGTGTGAAAGTTGTAGAGTCTACAAGCTATGGTGCCAATCATTGAAAATTGATCACACCTGATGCACTGATGGCCGATCTCATTTCTTGAGGCCCTGAAATGTCAGGAATGTACAAACACCCCCCAAATTACCCCCTATTGAAGAGTAGACATTCCAAGGTATTTAGTAAGAGGCATCCTAACAACCTATTATACTTTTGAAGGCCCTGGAGCACCAGGACAATGGAATTACCCACAAAATGACCCAATTTTGGAAAGCAAACATCCCAACGTATAATCTATGAGGCATTATGAGTCTTTTGAATGGTTCATTTTTTTCCACAAGTCTTCGAAAAACGTGGAAAGAAAATGAAAAACAAAATGGTCAATTTATAAGATATTTCTAACACATAGCATGTACATAGCAAAAATTACCCCCCCAAAATATATTCTTCTACTCATCCCAAGTATGGTGATACCACATGTGTGAGACTTTTACACAGCCTGGCCACATAGAGATGTCCAACATGCAGGGAGCACCGTCAGGCGTTTTAGGAGTATAAATTACACATAAAATTTCATTCATACCTATCACACTTTTGAAGGCCCTGAAAAACGTGGAAAGAAAATGAAAAAGCTTATAAATTGACCACTTTGTGTAAAAATAAAAGCGATTTCTAACACATAGCATGTACATAGCAAAAATTAACCCCCAAAATATATTCTGCCACTCGTCCCGAGTATGGCGATACCACATGTGTGAGACTTTTTCACACCCTGGCCACATACAGAGGCCGAACATGCAGGGAGCACCGTCAGGCGTTTTAGGAGTATAAATTACACATAAAATTTCATTCATACCTATCACACTTTTGAAGGCCCTGGAGCACTAGGACAGTGGAATTACCCCAAAAATGACCCCATTTTGGAAAGCAAACACCCGAGGTATATTCTATGAGGCATGGGCTGCAGATAGGTACTCGGGTACTCTGATGGGCTGCAGATAGGTACTCAGGTATTCTGATGGGCTGCAGATAGGTACTTGGGTACTTTAATGGGCTGGAGACGGGTACTGGGGTAATCTGATGGACTGGTAAAAGGTACTTTGGTACTCTGATGGGCTGCAGGTAGGTACTCGGTTACTCAGATGGGTTGGTGACAGGTACTCAGATGCTCTGATGGGCAGGTGACAGGTACTCGGGCACTCTGATGGGCTGGTGACAGGTACTCGGGTGCTCTGATGGGCAGGTGACAGGTACTCGGGTACTCGGATGGGATGGTGACAGGTACTCGGGTACTCGGATGGGATGGTGACAGGTACTCGGGTACTCCAATGGGCAGGTGATAGGTACTCGGGTACTCAGATGGGATGGTGACAGGTACTCGGGTACTTTGATGGACAGGTGACAGGTACTCTGATGGGGTGGTGACTGGTACTCTTTATTGGGGGGGGTGATCGGTGTGTGACAGGGAGAACCGCGGTAACAGCTTGATACCGCGGTTTGTTTACATCACATGACCGGCTGTGATTGACACAGCCGGTCACGTGGTAAAGAGCCAATTCTATTGGCTCTTTACACTGATCGGAGCTGGGCTTTGTCCCATGGGCTCATGGATAGTGGACGGGTAACCTCATGGGCTCATGGACAGTGGTAGGGTAGGCTCATGGGCTCATGGACAGTGGTAGGGTAGGCTCATGGGCTCATGGACAGTGGACGGGTAGTCTCGTGGGCTCATGGACAGTGGTC
>BLSH010428124.1:292243-334787 GCA_018402905.1 Glandirana rugosa | reverse complement strand
GGGTACTCTGATGGGCTGGTGACAGGTACTCGGGTGCTCTGATGGGCAGTTGACAGGTACTCGGGTACTCTGATGGGCTGGTGACAGGTACTTGGGTACTCAGGTGGGCTGGTGACAGGTACTCGGGTACTCAGGTGGGCAGGTGACAGGTACTCGGGTACGCTGATGGGCTGGTGACAGGTACTTGGGTACTCAGATGGGCAGGTGACAGGTACCCTGATGGTCTGGTGTCAGATACTCGGGTACGCTGATGGTCTGGTGACAGGTTCTCTGATGGGCAGGTGACAGGTACTCGGGTACTCTGATGGGCTGGTGACAGGTACTCTGGTACACTGATGGGCTGGTGACAGGTACTCTGATGGGCAGGTGACAGGTACTCCGGTACTCAGATGGGCTGGTGACAGATACTCGGGTGCTCTGATGGGCAGGTGAGAGGTACTCTGATGGGCAGGTGACAGGTACTTGGGTACTCTGATGGGCAGATGACAGGTACTCGGGTATTCTGATGGGCTGGTGACAGGCACTCGGGTACTTCGATGGGCTGGTGACAGGTACTCAGGTACTCTGATGGGCTGGTGACAGGTACTCGGGTACTCTGATGGGCTGGTGACAGGTACTCGGGTACTCTGATGTGCAGGTGACAGGTACTCTGGTACTCTGATGGGCTGGTGACAGGTACTCGGGTACTCTGATGTGCAGGTGACAGGTACTCAGATGGGCTGGTGACAGGTACTCGGGTACTTTGATGGGTTGATGACAGGTACTGGGGTACTCTGATGGGTTGGTAACAAGTACTCAGATGGGTTGGTGACAGGTACTCAGGTACTCTGATGGGATGGTGACAGGTACTGGGGTACTCTGATGTGCAGGTGACAGGTACTCGGGTACTCTGATGGGCTGGTGACAGGTACTCGGGTACTCTGATGTGCAGGTGACAGGTACTCAGATGGGCTGGTGACAGGTACTCGGGTACTTTGATGGGTTGGTGACAAGTACTCGGGTACTCTGATGGGTTGGTGACAAGTACTCAGATGGGTTGGGGACAGGTACTCAGGTACTCTGATGGGATGGTGACAGGTACTGGGGTACTCTGATGTGCAGGTGACAGGTACTCGGGTACTCTGATGGGCTGGTGACAGGTACTTGGGTACTCTGATGTGCAGGTGAAAGGTACTCAGATGGGCTGGTGACAGGTACTCGGGTACTCTGATGTGCAGGTGACAGGTACTCAGATGGGCTGGTGACAGGTACTCGGGTACTTTGATGGGTTGGTGACAGGTACTCGGGTACTCTGATGGGTTGGTGACAAGTACTCAGATGGGTTGGTGACAGGTACTCAGGTACTCTGATGGGATGGTGACAGGTACTGGGGTACTTACATGGGATGGTGACAGGTACTCGGGTACTCAGATGGGCAGTTGACAGGTACTTTGATGGACAGGTGACAGGTACTTTGATGAGGTGGTGACCGGTCCTCTTTATTGGGGGGGCGATCAGTGTGTTTGGTGTACACAGTGGGTGGTAACGAGCTGTTACCGCAATCTCCCTCTCACACACGATCGGTGTGTGACAGGGAGAACCACGGTTACAGCTCGTTACCGCGGTTTGCTTACATCACATGACCGGCTGTGATTGACACAGCCGGTCACGTGGTAAAGAGCCAATTCTATTGGCTCTTTACACTGATCGGAGCTGGGCTTTGTCCGAGGGACAAGCCTCAACCCCAATCGCCGCAATGTGTGCCCCAGTGGCGTGCACGAGCGGCGTGCACGTGGAGGTTGGTAGTGACCGGCTGTGATTGGACACAGCCGGTCATGTGGTAAAGAGCCAATTTTATTGGCTCTTTACCCCGATCGGGGGGGGGGGGGGACACGACACACGATCGATCCGCGATCGCCATTCTGGGGGCCCCCAGGGGCCCGCATTAGCGGCCGACGTCATATGACGTCGGCCCGGATCGACGAGCAGTTCCTGCCGACATCATTTTAATATGACTCGGAAGATTGATTGTCCTGTTTAGCCTGCTGTCCAAACCAAACAAATGATCAAATTCCCTCATCCACACAAGTGAGGTGTATGGAGGAATTCTCCCAGCCTTGCCATTGTATTCTGACAGCAGGACTTTGCCAGAATATATTGATCAGTGGCTGCAGCCAAAGATCGGCAAACGTTTTCTAACATTCCCTTTCTTTAGATCAACTTCTCTCGAGCATGAAGAGTCATAAATGAATTACCTTTCGGCCAAACCCTGACCGAATTTTAATCCATCTATGGCAAGCTTAAGTGGTGCACAGGCTTGTCAGTGACCACAGCTAACTAAGTCAGAAAATCTCCTGGCTTGGCTGCTGAGCCAGACAATTGTTAAAGTGTAAAGGCCCGTACACACAGGCCAAATGTCGGGCAGCATTGACCAGTTCAATAGAAGCCGGCCAACATTTGGCCTGTGTGTACTGCAGCTGGCTTCTATCGAAGGGGTATGACCGAAAAAGGTCTGCTGACCATCTCCTATACAGCTGACCGGGGTGTTCTGGCTGGGGACGTCCCAGGCGCCCCCTTGTATAGACAATAGAACAGCAGGGGATATCGCTGTACTAAGATCGGATTGTTATTACAGTGGCTTCGACCTGAGCTGTCAGTGTTTTCAGCAGGAGATCCATGAGTAGGAATCCTCCTGAATCAGAGCTGAACAGGACATTCAGTTTTGTTACATCTGTGCCCTTTTCACTTTGACAGTGGACAGAGGTGGACCCATGATAGCTCTATGGGTGGACATACAGTATCTCACAAAAGTGAGTACACCCCTCACATGTCTAAACCGCTGGCAACAAAAGTGAGTACACCCCTAAGTGAAAATGTCCAAATTGGGCCCAAAGTTTCAATATTTTGTGTGGCCACCATTATTTTCCAGCACTGCCTTAACCCTCTTGAGCATGGAGTTCACCAGAGCTTCACAGGTTGCCACTGGATTTCTCTTCAACTCCTCCATGACAACATCACAGAGCTGGTGGATTTTAGAGACCAAATACGTTTATCTTGGTCTCATCAGACCACATGACATGGTTTGTGTAAATCATGCCCTTAGTCTTCTTGTCTTCACCAAACTGTGGGCTTTCTTGTGCATCATCTTTAGAAGAGGTTTCCCTCTGGGACGACAGCCATGCAGACCAATTTCATGCAGTGTATGGTCTGAGCACTGACAGGCTGACCCCCCAACGCTTCAACCTCTGCAGCAATGCTGGCAGCACTCATACGTCTGTTTCCAAAAAACAACCTCTGGATATGATGCTGAGCACGTGAACTCAACTTCTTTTGGTCGACCATGGCGAGGCCTGTTCTGAGTGGAACCTGTCCTGTTAAACTGCTGTATGGTCTTGGCCACCATGCTGCAGTTCAGTTTCAGGGTCTTGGCAATCTTCTTATAGCCTAGACCATTTTTATGTAGAGCAGCAATTCTTTTTTTCAGATCCTCAGAGAGTTCCCCTGACAATGCCTTCATTTACTTTTCATACAAACAAGAGAGTACCCCTAGTGGTGGGACTTTAAAGGCACTGACACAGTAAATTATATAAAATTATCAAAAATGTATTGGTACATAAACTAGAGGACAAAACATGATTAAAATCTATGGCATGAAGGTAGAGCTGATCGCACACGGATCATGGATGATACAAGAACATTACAGAAACGCCTCAGTCCCAATTTACATTTACTTTTCAGTCCACTATTTTTGCTCAGCCATCAACCAGGGCTAGCATCTACTTTTTAGATGGATTGGAGATGTTGGCTAAGGAAATGACTCAATTATGTACATTCTAGTGCCCACGCCGTTCATGGCTGTGTTCTCAAATGTCTGACACAAATTGGCCCTTTCTGTAGATTCTGATCTTGTGAATGGCTGCAAATGAACAGTCCGAGTGAGATTAAGGTGCTGCTTACTCCAGCCGACTAATAACACCATCTCTGATTAGGCAAAGTCCCCTGACTAAAGATCAAAGTTGTTTATTTTAAAGCGGAGTTCCACTGTCTCCTCCCCCCCTCCGGTGCCACATTTGCCACCTTTCGGGGGGGTATCTGTTTCTTTATTCCCCACTTTCGGAGACCTTGCTGTGGCGCCGTCCCCCCTCCTACTTCCTTCACCACCGGGCCAATCAGAAAGAGCAGTGCGCTTCGCGCATGAGCTTTAGGGATCCGGCCGTGAAGCCGCAAGGCTTCACTGCTGGGTTCCCTTACCGGCAATGGTTGTGGCAGCACTCGACAGCCGATCCGAAAATCGGCTGGGGTGCCAACATTGAGGGTTCCCTGAACAGGTAAGTGTTCTAATATTAAAGTCAGCAGCTACAGAATTTGTAGCTGCTGACTTTAAATTTTTCGTCGGGGGCCGGAATACCTCTTTAATTATGAAAAGTAGAGATTATCGAAACATTATATTGCTGCTGTATATAATGACTTGTCTGGAACAAATTAAAGTTGGCTTGTAAAGTTACTGGGAAGTCCCCTTTAAGGATGGCCATATATGGATCAATCTCAGAGAGTGGGCTGATCAAAAAACTGAGCGGCTTCCCCATCCACAAAGGGAGGTGGATGGAGGGATCCTTCTCTCTGTGCTATTCTGTGGGGGCTCCTCCGCTGTCAGAATACGCTAATCACCGCTACAGCCATCGTTTCCCAACAACCCTGTTTGGGAAAAGTCAATGATCATTAGATTGACTTCTCTGGAATACAGCCATAGATGGATCGCAATTTGTCTGGTCCCTGCTGAACTGACTGAATTTCAATCCATCTATGGCCAGCTTAAGATTTACAATAATCAAATGAAAGAACTGACAGGCTGGTTGTTCCCAAAGTGATTGATCGATCACCTTGCGTACAGTTAGCCTGGCCATACATGGTTTGAATCGTCTATGGCTGGCTTTAGCCATAAAGTGGTTGTAAACCCTCAAGGTTTTCACCTTAATGCATTCTATGCACCTTAATGCAACCTTTTCACTTGCAGCAGCCCCCCGAGCCCCCCTTTACTTACCTGAGACCAAAATGAACTTGCGGCAGGGACGAGCCTTGCAGCTCACCCGAGCTGCTCTGTTCCTCATTGCCTGGATTGATAGCTGCTGTCAATCAAGTCCAGTGAACGGGGGGCAGGGCCGAGTCCCGCTGTTTGTGTGAATACACGCAACAGCAGAACTAAGGAGCGTGCCCGCACGTGTGACCCCAGGGAAGTGTGGTGTCACTCAAGAAGAGGAGGAGCCCGGAGCACCGCTGGAGGATCCCAGAAGACGGGTTTAGGGGGCCACTCTGTGCAAAACCGCTGCACAGAGGAGGTGAGTATGACATGTTTGTTATTTTTTTTTTTTTTTAAATATGAGCCTTTAGTATCGCTTTAAAGCGGAGTTCCACTCAGATTTTTTTTTTTTACATCATTCAAGTCCTTTGCCTATATAGACTTACCTTTGAAGGAAAACATTTTTTATACTCACCCTAAGTCGCTTGTTGCTAGGTGGTCTCTGTAATCTGCCCCTTTTAGGTCCGAGGCTCTTCTCCTCACTTCCTGCTTCGCCTGGCCTCCTGGCAGATGTGAATCATCATTTCCCAGGAGTCAGTAGGCTTCCTTGTACTGTAAAATCGTGTTATTTCCAGACAGGAAATGACGCGCTTTAAGGAGGACCGAGATTGAGGAGTGCATGATGGTTACCCACCATGCACTTCTTTCAGGAAGAGATGCCAGGAAACTACAGATGGGCGTCAGATGCCCTCACCTAAAATGGAAAAGTCCAGCAGTGAGAGAAACCAAATTGTGAATAAAAAATACATGCAATTACTAGGCGGTTTGAAAGTAAGGAAACAAAAGGTTACATCTATTTAGTATTAAAAGAGTGGATGGCAAAAAAAATTTCTGGTTGGAACTCCGCTTTAAGCAACCTAAAGAACTACCATAATTGCTCCAGATATTAGTGGTTTTACCCAAGATTATATATTTTAACAAATATCACATTCTGCTTGTAAAGAGAACCATAAATAATACACAATGTGCAGCTTAGTGAACAGAATCACTTTCTTTTACTTAAAATTCCTGGTTCAAATCTGACTCAGAGCTCAGATCATCATAGACAGGAATCTCAGCAGGCCACCTTTGCTCTTATTGACTCAGCGCTGGCTGTATGAAGACACATTGCAGGCGGTATTACATGTACTCTGTCTTTCTGGCACATGAAATGGAAGAGCACAAGGCTAGGGTGTAGCTTGGGAGGGGCAGCAGGGACGGTTGCTTATGGTTCAGAGAAATATGTAAAAATTATTTTCTATTCTTTGCACAAGGCTGAGAGGTGAATATTTTTTTTCTTTTACAATTGTTATATTTGTACCATAATTGCCTTAAGCAGAATTTGAGCAAATGTGAAAATACGAGAATAGATGCACTATGGGGTGGGAGATGAGTGTGTACCCTGGGTGCAGACCCCCTCCTAATATCTCTGGAATGAGGTGCGGGGAGAATTGCAGCTATATCATATGCAGAATAAGATTGCTCAGTTTGGACAAAATGATGGTCACGCCTGTATTGGTATTCTACTTCAGGCAAAATTGACTGAAGACAAAAGTTCACATTCCCACCCCACCGCCTGACACACTGAAAGCATTTTTATGCCTTAACAGGACTCTCTCCATCAGAGATAAGAGCCAGTTAGGTGAGGGAACAGTAGAGCCTGAATGGTTGGATGCCATTGAATATCTACCACAGTGATTTAAGCTTTAGACTAACATGACACTAAATATTTCTTGTTAACAGTAAAGCTTGTGGATGCTTTTAATAACCCATAGCAGCATTTCTTAATTTAGGCCTAAGGTTGTCACTTCACAGTTGACACATGGGGATCTTGCAGGTTCTGTAGTTAACTGAATGCCGGTAAACCACTCACAATATAATTATCCAATATATTAGCAATGGAACGTGTGCAATGTATATCTGCTTTAGAGATTCTTCTAGATCAGGGGTTCCTAACCTTTTGAAGTGCGAGGGCCACTTTAGTGACTTAGTAACCGGTCGCGGGCCACACTAAGCCAAGCAGATGGATGACGGGTCCATGTCCACTCTGCGTATGCAAAGCAGACATAGACACATCCCAATCTACTCTATGGGCCCTCCGATCCGATCAGCCCAGACGGATCCCCTTCTGTTTTTTTTTTAGCGGATCAGACTGGAGGTAGGTGAGTGTAAATGGACACAAGTATGTTTACATCTGCAACTCCATAAAGGGTTTGTGTCGAATGGATTGTGTGAAAGGGGCCTAAGGCTACTTTCACACTGATGCACTGCGGTTTACCCGCACTGTGCGTGCAGCGCAGTGCACCTGTGACTTTTCTGCGGGTTAGCTGCACTTTGCCATCGAATTCTGTTATATCCTGCAGGTGTGGTGCACTTTCTGAAAGCACATCAAGCCTGCAGGCAATAGCAGAAGTCTATGGCTCAGTGCAGTTAACCCGCAGGGGCACTGCGCCACTCCTGCAGATCAGTTTGAAAGCAGCCCAATAACTATTGCAGAACAGATATGCCCATATGTACACTATGATTCTAGTAATAAACTTACCTTTAATAATAGTCTTCCATTCAGGTATCACCGGCTGTTGCTGTCTCAGGCAGAGTGCATTTGGTATTACAAGATACCAAATCTGGTATACAGGAAGCATCAGCTTATGTGCCTCTGCTCCGCAGCCACTTGATTCCTTCACAGCACTGATGCTCTGGGATGGCAGGTCAGCAAACCGCGATCTAGGCTGGCTAACCAGCCATCCCAGAGCAGGAGGTGGCAGGCCACATCAGAGGACTCCACGGGCCATTGGTTGGGCACCCCTGTTCTAGATTATTACAAAGACAGCAACCCAAAATCAGATAGAAAAAATGTTTTCTGATTGGTTGTTGTAGGTTACTGCACTTTCCACAGTGCTCTTTCATGCATAGCTCTGAAAGCAACTATAAGCTGGTCATACACTGCTTGAATTGTGTCTGATTCCTCCTAAATTATCTGAAATTCAGTTAGTGGGTGGCTGTATCAGTACTGCAGATACCCCTTTCCTTCCTGCTTGAAAAGTAGGCTGAATGAGAGAAATTTAAAGCATGTATGGCTACCTTAAGGCTGGGTTCACATCTATGCGAATTGGATGCGGCTTTCACAGGGTCCCAGCTCCCATTTCTCCTCCTGGTGCCCTGAAACCGGAAGGAAGTCACCTGTCCCCCCTCCTTACCGGCAATCTTCTGGGACATGTCACAGGTCCCAGAAGATTGCCGAGCCATTCACAGCCCTGCAGCGCGGCTCGCGCATGCGCAGTGTGCGCAAAGCCGGGCGCCCACAGTTGCAATGCCGGCACCACACGGAGGAGGGGGAGAGGAGCGAGGGAGTGAGTGGCTGCATCGTTGTATCCTGGGACAGGTGAGTGTCTGATTATTTGGCCTCATACACACGGACGTTTCTAAAAAAATAAACAAAACGTCGGGCCCGACATCAAGGAAAAAAGTCTGCGTTTTTCGGCGTTATGCATCAGCGTTTTTGAGCGTTAGTGAGCGTCGGCGTCAATAGGCATTTTTTTTTAAAAAATCATCCCTCTGCTATTTTTCAACCTAAAAACGTTGGCGTCAAAAAACGCCAGAAAACGCCGGTATAATAATAGGTGGCGTTTGTTGGCGTTTGTTGGCATATTGTGGCGTCGGCGTCAAAAAATGCCAAAACGTTACAGCCTCAGAACGCGATGGCTGTGGGTTCTAGTTTCAGCTCACTAACGCCGACGTCATCTACAGCTCAAAAACGCCGACGTTTTTATGGGGCCATTGACTAACACGGAGAGCTGCAAAAAACGGCAGAAAACGCCGGCGTCAAAAAACGTCCGTGCGTATGAGGCCTTAAAAGTCAGCAGCTACACTTTTTATAGCTGCTGACTTTTAAAAGGGTGGAACTCCACGGAAGGAGTGAAGAGTGAAGACAGAATATGTAACACGTTACATGTGAACTGACTGTCGATATGTCCAGCACAACTGCAATATGTATGGACACCTTTTTCATTCTAATAAGCCATCACATTGAGCTTGAAGATTAAGGCCTCATACACACGGACGTTTTTTGACGCCGGCGTTTTCTGGCGTTTTTTGCAGCTCTCCATGTTAGTCAATGGCCCCATAAAAACTTCGGCGTTTTTGAGCTGTAGATGACGTTGGCGTTAGTGAGCAGAAAGTAGAACCCATGGCCATCGCGTTCTGAGGCTGTAACGTTTTGACGTTTTTTGACGCAGACGCCACAAAACGCCAACAAACGCCACCTAATATTGTACCGGCGTTTTCCGGCTTTTTTGACGCCGACGTTTTTAGGTTGAAAAATAGCAGAGGGATGATTTTTTTTAAAAAACGCCTATTGACGCCGACGCTCACTAACGCTCAAAAACGCCAATGCATAACGCCGAAAAACGTTGACTTTTTTTCCTTGACGTCGGACCCGACGTTTTGTTTATTTTTTTAGATACGCCCGTGTGTATGAGGCCTAAAGAGGAAGTAAACCCTGATAGCCGTTTCTTCACTGCACATGTGCCCTATGACGTGGGCACCTTACAGTACACTGCATATCTCCTAAGTCTTGCAGGTTTGGGAGATATGCAGGGAACCTACAGGTAAGCCTTATTATAGGCTTACCTGTAGGTTAAAGTGGTTGTCATGCATTGATAACCACTTTAAAAAAAGGAAAATTCGCTCAACAGTGTGAATACAGAATATGATGAAACATAAAATAAACATGATATCAATACTAAGCTCTGTTCACTATTACCATTATCTGATTTATGGTTTGACCTGTTGGTCATTCTATCACTTAACCATGTAGATGGGTGCAGATTGCCAACTAACCAGCACTGGCCCTTAAGTTGTTCTACATTTAGGCATTAAATAGGGTGCCTGTTGTGTCTTCCTGACACCTACCATATGCTATTGGAGCCCAAAAGACATCCTGAGCTGAGTGACTTAATACACAGGAACCCTGGCTTGTTCACACCATGACTGTTGAGGTACATTTTTTGGCAGACCGCTACACATGTATGGTGGGAACAAGGTACCTAGAAAGCAATTGTTTTCTATGGGGTTGAATCACTAGAACTGGAGAATGCAAAATCTGGTGCATCTGTACATGGTAGCCAATCAGCCTCTAACTTCAGCTTGTTCAATTAAGCTTTGACGAAAAAAAAATGGAAGGTGATTGGTTTTTATACAGAGCTGCACCAGACTTTGCACCATCCGGTTTTAGCAAATGAGCCCCTATGTGTCCTGTTCATGCCATACATGTACATTGATGTGCAGAAAAATGCACCTCAAAGGACATAGCGTGAACAAGCATGAAGCCACCACTTTAATATGTACCGCATTCTACCCAAGTGAACAGAACCAGATACAGATGGGTACTTGGATGCTGTGACCTTAGGCATTTCTTTCGTTTATCTAAGGCCAATGCACACTGGGCATTTATCCCCAGTGCATGGGGTTCTGGCATTTAGCCACAGGCACACCGTCAAGCCCCACCGCTCGCAGCCTGTAAAATTCTTCGAGAGTCTGACATCTCCGGTGGCTCCTCTGGGTTGGGCGGTGCACTAAGCAGTACTTATTTTGGGCTGTATATGTCCAGGAATGAATGCCCGGAATGCAAGAAGACTGCATTCCGGGCATTCGTCCCTAGGTGCATACTGCCGTTAACGTACATAATGTTAAGTGCACCTCCAGCTGCAGCAGCTATCTGCAGGGCTGGACATTGCACCTTTGCCACCCACTTGTGGCTAAATGCCAGAACCCTATGCACCAGGGCTAAACACCCAGTGTGCATGGGGCTTAAGTGGCCCAAAATTTAGACCGGCCATACACGGAGCGAATTTCCCCATCAACATAGTGTTGATGCAGGAATCACTCCTGCAGGAATCCCTCCTGCCGGGCCATTGTCTTCTCCTGGTGGGGGGTAAACTGCCCCTGCTGGGAGAAGACCGTGATTATCGATCAATCAACTTGGTACATTAAAGGCCCGCACACACTGTACAATTATCGGGCAACAACAGTCGTCCGACTTTTGTCCAATAATCCGACTGTTAGCACGCACGATTTGACAGCCGATTTGCAATGATCGTCCAACAGAAGTTGTCTGAGAAGACTAGAAAACTTTTGTCTGCCAACAAGGCATTGGCAATTTTCGACTCGTGTGTACAGAAGTTGGCCAAAAAAAAGTTGGAAGTGCAAACACGCATGCTCGGAATCTAGGAACGAGCCGGAAGTGTCCGGTCGTGGAAACCTGCTTCTGTAATTCAGATTCATCTGAACTTCCTCTTTATACGCTCATAGCACGTCACTATGGTCGTCTTGGTTGGACGATTACTTGACTCAACGTCAGTATGCTAGTCAAAACCATGAACAGCCAATTTGGACAAAAGTTGGACATGCGGTCGTGCGATCCTCATCGCGTGTGTACGAGGCTTTAGTCTGCCCATTAACGGTTGGAATCTCAGCCGGTTTTTGCTGAACCAGCCGAGATTCAAACCATGTATGGCCGGCCTTAGGAAAGCTATGACCAGCATGGGAAATTCAGAACAGAAGTGTTTGTTTCTATGAGCTGAAAGAATGGCAGATCTTGGTAACAGAGTAGAAGATTGCATTGGCAATAAATGGCCAGATTCTTAAGCTAATTGAAAGGACCAACATTTTCTATTTTTCCAATTACATGCCAAGAAAAGGATGCATTCCTCATGAACTGGATGATTTTTTTTCAACACACAGTTTTCAGGCAGCTAGTTTTTAGAGATGATCTCATCTCTTAGATATGAGCTCCAAAAGAAAGTACCTAGTACCCCTAGCACTGTCTGCACTAGAAGGTATAGAGATCTATAGGTCGGTATAAACAAGCAAAGCAATGGCAATTGATTTATGCTTTCCTAAACATTCTATATGACAGACGC
Source organism: Glandirana rugosa (assembly GCA_018402905.1). Taxonomy (NCBI): domain Eukaryota; kingdom Metazoa; phylum Chordata; class Amphibia; order Anura; family Ranidae; genus Glandirana; species Glandirana rugosa. The sequence goes on along the minus strand of BLSH010428124.1, from coordinate 322,832 downwards.
ATTTCTAATTCTGTAGACATTCTTTTCTATGAAAGTGTTGTTACATGAACAATGAACCATAACTGCACAGTGAAAAGACTAATGTATCATTGTACTGTTACAATGCTTTTATTGTTGCTTGCAAAAGAGATTCTCCAGCATGCGGGATGATTTACTTCAGGGCTGCTCACTTGCTATTTATGCTTTCTTACCTATAAAACTTACTTGTACCAGTATAACAATCATACTTTATTTTCCCAGTTTCTTTATACTGTCCTCTAAACTATTTGTGTTGCCCTGCAGATAAATAACAGAGAGGATGATATGCTCTGTGTAATCTAATATAAATATTACTGACCACACACTTTGTGTGTCTAAACACATAAATGGTAAATCTAAAGCTGTATAAAATAATATAAAGTATAAACTTTCTCTGTTCACTACCTTTCCAAAAGTAACATGCTGTTCATAGCACACAATAGGAACACACCCCTCTGGTCACTGACTTCCACATTCCAGCCATGACACCAGTTTGCTGCCCAGATTAGAACTAATAAAACATTGTTAACCATGCATGGGAAGAAACATTAGAATGTCTTACATTATTTCAGTGCATCTGCCAGGGGAGAAACGTTTAGGTTATGGTTGCTGACTTCAATGCCCAGAACACGCATGCAGCATATAAGTGTCCAAATTGTAACAAAACTCCTTATCTGTATATTTGTTCTGTCTCAGTTACTCAGAAAATATATAAGTCAAAGCATCAGCATGCCAGCCAGGTAACTAGCATTTTCACAGATCAAAAATGGCAGCTTACCAGACATCAGTCACCTTGTTACATGGCTCCCCCAGGGCACTGCCGCTATGGCATGTGCGCCCACGGGCTCTGCCTGGCCTTCGGATCCTGGCAAAGCCCATAAGCATTTGTGCTTATGAAAATGCCGTACACACACAAACACTGGGAAGGTTTCTAGCTCCCCGAAAGACCCCTTTCACACTGGGACATTTTTCAGGCGCTTTAAAAATAGCGCCTGTAAAGCTCCTGAAAAACTCCCCCCAATCCACCCCAGTGTGAAAGCCTGAGTGCTTCCACATTGGGGCGGTGCGCTTACAGAACGGGAAAAAATGTCCTGCAAGCTGCATCTTTGGAGCGCTGCAGGGGCGGTGTATACACCGCCCCTGCCATTGAAATGAATGGGCAGCGCCTGCACACCGCTTCAGAAGCGTCGCACGCCGGTGCTTTTAACCCCTTCTTAGGGGTTAAAAGCGCCCCGCTGCTGCCCAAATTGCGACGCCAAAGCAATGCTATAACAGCCGTAAAGCGTCGCTAAAACTAGCAGCCTTTTCCGCTACAGCCCCCACCGCCCCAGTGGGAAACTGGCCTTAGTGGTGTTTACCCATGCTCAACAAAACCTGACGCATGTGCAAACTCCATGTAACCCTGGTGCATGTGCAGATTTGCTGCAGGGCTCTCTAGGGATTCAAGCCCTATGGCACATCTGCACACATGGCGAGGGCAAGTTCTTGGTGAGCAGAACAGATGTGCAGCTTTGCAGCGCAATTTAAGGAAAAAAAATATGTCTGATAGGAGGGAAAGGGGGAGGAGGTTGGGACCACTTCACTGTTGGGGTGCAGGTCCACTTTAATGACTGGTATAAGGGCTGATTTGCATCTATACATTGCAGGAACACACGTGTGTTAAAGCGGACCAGTCATTTTTCAACTTTCCATCTATTAACTCCTGCCCTTGTCCTTTTAACTTTGGGTAGCAAATTTTTTTTCTGCCAGTAAATACCCTATACTGCCCACATCCTTTTTCTAGTCTGGAAAATACCTTGGCGTTTGACATCATGCACAGCTCTCTGCCAGGAAGGGAGGGGGGATGAGTCATAAGAGGGCCAATGAAAGCTGCAGGTGTGCCTCTGTGTGTCTGTGTAAATCCAGGAAGTGAACAAGCAGCAGCTTCACCTGCCCACAGTTAAAATGGATGCAGCCAGACTTAGTGGAGGGAGATTTCTGCAGCATATTTGGCAAGTACAGAATCACAGTACATATAAAAATAATATGCAAAGTGGTTAGAGGGAAGCTTCAGAATGGCAAAGATGTTTTTATTACAAATTATGTGAGCAGACTGCAGTTCCTCTTTAATGCACTGTGGTACCATTCACCCCTAAGGAAAGGCATTTGTCCAAATGTGCTGCGTACCATGACAATGCACTACACCTTGTTGTGGAAAAACATTGTATAATATTTGGGACTTTTTGGTGTATCAGAATATTATTGATTTTAATTGCCTTAATGCAGCACACACGCATATGTGACACAACGCACGTGCATTACACGCCTGAATAAAAAGTACTTGGCCCTGAATCAAACATGCACTTAGGGATAAACAAAGTCTGCCATTGCTGAAGTCTTTCTGAAAATGCTAAATGCCTGGCTGTCACTGTCTTCAGCACTTTCCGACACCGATCTGTCTAAAGCTGGCAGTATGCAGAGTAAATTTCAGCATCTTCCTAATGAAATGGCTGAAATTTGCTCCATGGGTAGCCCTACCTACATGTACCTTCCCACCCGACATTCTTCATTTGAACAATCAAAGGATCTGAATGGAAACTTGTCAGCAAGCAGATCCTGTATCCAATCAGATGCAGGCACTGTTGGAGTATTTTGACACCCAACTGCCAGAATACAACAGCCGTAGCAGAAAACCTGTCCATCTGTGCTATTTACCCCTGGTTCACACTAATGCGATATAGGAAACGCACAAGATTTGCTGCGCTTCATCACATCGTACTCCAAATCAATCACACTGCCTCCATGCGATCTGCTGCGGGTGTCAGTGTTATGACCCCCCCAAAACAGATCGTAAAACGCAGTGCGATTGCTAGAATTGCATCGCATGGGTGTGAACACCCATGCGATGTAATTCAGGTGAGGGGAAAAAAAGGGTCCTGCACCATTTTGCTGCAGATGCGATTTCAGCCATACAAAATGTATGGCTGAAATCGCACCGCACAGACATCGCAATGCGGTGCGATCCCTGTGTGAACCACATGCAATGTTTTTCACACAGCAGCATGAACCTAGGCTGGATACACACTTTTTTCCTTTAGATTTACCAAAACCCTATAAGAAGTCAAACCTGAATACTTTCAATTTGTATGCAACCAGGCAGGCGAATTGTAGGCACATAATCTTCAATGGGAATGCATCTGATTCGCAGATGTGTTCCGTTCTGAACAGGAATGCTCTCCCCCTCCTCCTACACCTCCCCCCTCTCCCAAGTCAGCTGATCCGCAGCTACAATGGAGAGGAACCGCTGAATGAGTGCCGGTTCACACTTGTGCAATGATTAACATTGCATGTGATTCGCACCACATTGCTGTGCAGATCACATGCGATGTCTGTGCGTTTCAACTTCAGCCATACAAATTGTGTGGCTGAAATCGCATCGCATTCATACCAAAATGGTGCAGGACCCTTTTTTTCCCCTCACCTGAATCACATCGCATGGGTGTTCACACTTATGCGATCCGATTCCTGCATCATTTCACAGTTCGCACTGCGATCTGCGAACCGATCTGGGGGTGTCATTAACTTTGTATTGACACCCGCAGTGGTTCACAGATCTCAGTGTGAACCACTGTGCGATTCAGGTGCCATGCGGGAACCCACACTGGATTTGCAGGGTTTCTGCATTGCACCAGCGTGAACCGAGCCTGAATCAATTTTCTCTTCGTACAGAAACCGGAGCTGCAATTCGCACCGGACTAGTGTGAACCGAGCCTAAGGTTCGGTTCACACTGGTGCAATGCAGAAACCCTCCGAATCCAGTGCGGGTTCCCCCATCGCACCTGAATCGCACAGTGGCTTACACCGAGATCTGCGAACCGCTGCGGGTGTCAGTACAAAGTTAATGACATCCCCAAATTTGATTGCAGATCGCAGTGTGAACTGTGAAATGGTGCAGGAATCGGCTCGCATAGGTGTGAACTAGGGTTGCCACCTCATCCCTTTAATCCAGGACACATATGAATTACACAGGTTGTTCTGAGGCTAATGTAATGCACACATGTGAATGCACACATATGAATAACACAGGTTGTTCTGAGGCTAATGTAATGCAGATAAGGCGCCAAGTGAGTTTAATTACCACCTTAATCATCCACAGAACCTGTGTAATTAATATGTGTTCTGGTTTAAAGGGATGAGGTTGCAACTCTAGTGTGAACACCCATGAGATCCGATTCCAGTGCGGACCAAAAATTTGCATGGTTGAAATCGCATCGCACAGACATCGCATGTGATCTTCACAGCAATGCGGTGCAAATCACATGCGATGTCTGTCATCGCACTAGTGTGAAGCGGTACTTAAGGCCCATACACACGATCAGAAAACCGGAAGTAAAATTTCATTCAACGACCGATCTGCTGATTTTTGGATCATTAGTGTGGTGCTTTCAACATCCGATTCCGAATTTTAGGACGACAAAGACTTGATGTGCAGTCTCGAAAATTTTTGCTGTTTGTGAACACAACGTCCGATTTTCGTTTAATTAGTGACGTTTTCATCTGAAAAAAAATCGCTAGAGCAAGACTACGCATGCTCGGAAACGCAAAAGCACATTCAAAACAATTCAACACATTACGTCACTTCTGAAGTTGAATTCTGTCGTACGAGAATTTTCTTATGGTGAGTAACCTCTTCACTTTCGATATCAGACTAGCATGCAACAAAAAACTGATGAAAATTCATCCGATAATCTGATCGTGTGTTCCTGGCCACACAGTGCAGGTTGTTGTGCGACCGTACGTCCAACGTTCCCAAAATCGGCTGTCCGAGGTTTTGTCAAGCGTACTGATGGTAGTAAAGTTATCATTTGACAAAGGCGAACGTAGTGACGTACTAGGAGAGTATAAAGAGGATGTTCATTTTTGGTGCATCACCCTTTGGGCCGCTTCTGCTAATTTCGCTATTAAGGCCTCATACACACGGACATTTTTTGACGCTGGCGTTCTCTGGCGTTTTTTGCAGCTCTCCATGTTAGTCAATGGCCCCATAAAAACGTTGGCATTTTTGAGCTGTAGATGGCGTCGGCGTTAGTGAGCTGAAAGTAGAACCCACGGCCATCGCGTTCTGAGGCTGTAACGTTTTGGCATTTTTTGACGCCGCAAAATGCCAACTAATATTGTACCGGCGTTTTTTGACGCCAACGTTTTTAGGTTGAAAAATAGCAAAGGGATGATTTTTTTTAAAAAACGCCTATTGACGCCGACGCTCACTTATGCTCACTAACGCTGATGCATAACGCCGAAAAACGCTGATTTTGTTTCCTTGACGTCGGGCCCGATGTTTTGTTTATTTTTAAAGATACGCCCGTGTGTATGAGGCCTAAAAAGATGATAATGTGATGAGAATGTGCGCTGCATTCGTTCCTTACCTACCTATTTGTATTTTTTTAAAAAATTTTAAAAAATTTTAATTTTTAAATTTTTTATTCCATTTTGTGTTTTTGTTCTGTCGCTGTCATTTTGTTGCACTGTGGAGCTTCTGTCACGAAAACAAATTCCTCGTATGTGTGAACATACCTGGCAATAAAGTTCATTCATTCATTCATGCATTTTGTAATTTCAATTGTCGCTTCACGAATGTTAATTGTGAATTACGGACGCCAGTTTACACGACCAAACACTTCTGGGTCGTTCCTGGGTTCTGAACATGCGTGACAACTTTTGTTTGTCCAACTTCTGTACAGACGAGCCGAAAATCGGACAAAACCTTGTCAGCAGACAATAGTTTTCTAGTTGGCTCATACAACTTTTATTGGACGATAGTTCAAAATCGGCTGTCGAATGGAGCGCACGAACAGTACAATTATCGTATGACCGGCTGTCGTACGACAATTTGCGGCCAATAATTGTACCATGTGTGCGGGCCTTTAGTGTGGATAGAGGAATCTGCTAGATTTTTTTTATTTTGTTCAGCCCATAGGCAGAACAAAAAAAAAAAATCTATGTGTGTATGGCCAACTTGAGAGCAAAGTCAGAACTTCTAAAGTGCATACAGCCAAGTCATGTGCTGAAGGCAGCTGAGCCCTATGACAGCTAGACGCTGTATTTTTAGAACCAGCATATTCTATCGAGCCTCCACTACTCCCTACCACTTTTAAACAATGCATCCAATGCTGTGATTGTTGGTTTTTATGTAAGTAGTGGCAGGCATACCAGACTTATCTCAGAATGTAATCAAATTTTGTAAACACAAAGGCTTTAATTTGCAGGGACTTGCCTTGAACTAACAGGAGTGGGGATTTAGTCACTTCTATAGCAGTATGATAAACGATCATTTTCCCACTGTCTAAACATCCTAAAAGCCGCTCTGTCATTGCATTTCAATGAATGATTGAGCATTGATGATAGTGGCTGCCATGCATCCTCCAAATAGGATTATAAGGCTCCATTCACATTGGTGCGTTTTTTGATGCATTTTGCAGTTTGCCGAAATGCAGGGATTTTTTTTAACGTGGGTTCCTATGGAACATGTTCACATCAATGCTTTTTTGTGCCTCTGCGTTTTTGGAAAGGGTCAGGGACTTTTTTTTTCATGCAAAAAGCAGCGTTTTGCATGTAATAGGCTTCAATGGGCATGCAAAAAAAATGCAAGTGCTGCACTTTTACCGCGATTGTGTTTTAAATCTGCCTAGCAACAACATTTTCCCAAAAAATAAAATGTATTAAAAAAAACACAAATCGCAGCAAAATCGCGGTAAAAAAACGTGGAAAGCACAGCAAAAAGCAGTGAAAAAACGCTGTAAAGAAAAATGCATTGATGTGAATCGAGCCTTAATTAGGATTTCCAAATAGCCGCTTTATTGCCTCATAGGGGACTCAGGATCTAGTGCAGCTGTGAATGGTTGCCAATCAGCTTCCAACATCAGCTTTTTCCATTAGGCTGCATTCATACAGGGGCGACTTTAGCGCAACTTTCAGGTGACTTCAGATGACTAAAGCCCCGTACACACGGTACGACGATCGCATACAACAGGTCGTACTAACGACCATTGTATGTGATATCGATCGTTCGTATACGCGATTAGAACAGTCAAACATACGACGGTCGTACAAGGGAGTTGTATGAGCAGACTAGAAAACTTGGTCGTACCAACAAGCGCTCATACGACCGTTGTATCGTGTGTACAGAGCAGTTGGTACAACAAAGTTGTATTGTGCAAAACACGCATTCTCAGAAGTCAGGAATGGCCGGATGCTAATTACATGCACCTGAACGTTCTTCTGCGGTCGTACGATCGTGTAGTGCAGTCAGTATGCTACATACAACAGCCAACATACGATTTGACACGATCGTACCTGTGATCGTCGTCCCGTGTGTACGGGGCTTTACAATGCTAGCTTCATGTCAGGTGACTTTGCCTGTGACCAATCAGAGCAGGGAGGGGGTTGCCCTGGATAAATTCTTTTCTTTTCACTGTAAAGTCGCTTCCATTTAGATGGGGGATCCGACTTGGCGGCGACTTCTATTCAATTCTATGGGCACAAGTCGGATAGGAACCTTTTCTGAAGTCGCTTAACCACTTGCCGACCGCCTATCGGCATCTGACGGCGGCAAAGTGGCTCGTTCCCGCAAATTGCCGTCATACGACGGCGGCTGCGGGAACGAGTTTAGTGAGCGCGCACGTGCCGCCAGAGGCGCGCCCGCACGCTCACTGTGTCCAGGGGGGGGCCAGGGAGCGGGTGCGGCGGCTTCGATTGCCGCCGGCTACCCGCGATGGCCCCCCCGGAGCGAGTGAGCGGAGGTCCGTGTATGTAAACACGGACCTCCGCTCTGTGTGAGGGGGAAGGGCTGTGATCACAGCCTTCCTTTACGTGAAGGCTGTGACCACTTCCCTTCCCCAGATAGGCAGTCCCCCATACAGTTAGAACACGCCCAGGGAACATAGTTAACCCTTAGCGCGCCCCCTGCAGGTTAACCCCTTCACTGCCAATGGCATTTACACAGTAATCAGTGCATTTTTATAGCACTGATCGCTGTATAAATGCCAATGGTCCCAAAAAAGTGTCAAAATGGTCCGACATGTCCGCTGAAATATCGCAGTACCGCAAAAAAAATCACAGATTGCCGCCATTTTTAGTAAAAAATAAAAAAAAATTAAAAACCCCAAAAATGAATTCTCATCATCCGTAAACGCGACCACTTTTGCGCAAACCAATCAATAAACGCCGATTGCGATTTTTTTTTTTATGGCAATTATGAGGAAGAATATAAATCGGCCAAAAACTGTGAAAAAAATGTTTTTTTATATTTTTTTTTTGGATTTGTATTTTAGGAAAAAGTAAGAAATTTGGGTTTTTTTGCAAAATTGTCGCTCTTCTTTTGTTTATAGCGGCGATCAGAAATGACGCAGCGGTGATCAAATACCACCAAAAGAAAGCTCTATTTGTGGGAAAAAAAGGGCGCAAATTTCGTTTGGGTACAACGTCGCACGACCGCGCAATTGTCAGTTAAAGCGACGCAGCGCCGAATCGCAAAAAGGGCTCCGGTCCTAAAGCTGGAAATCCTTCCGGGGCTGAAGTGGTTAAAGTATACATTAAGACCGCTCTCATTCACTTCAATGGGATTTTAAATGTCAAGCGACTTTGGGCGACTTGAGGGGACTCAAGTCGGAACGCAAGTCGCTCCTGTGTAAATGGGCAAATTCACATCAATGCAAGTTGCTTTTCAGCGTTTCTTCACTGTTTTTTGCTGTGCTTTCCGCGACTTTTTACTGCGTTTTTGCCGTGTTTTTGCGTTTTACGGTTTTTTTTTTTATAATATTATATATATTTTTTTTTTTTTGGAAAAGCTTGTTGCTAGGCAGATTTAAACCGCAAAACCTGGCAAAAAAAGCAGCACTTGCGTTATTCATGCTTGCCCATTGAAGTCTATTACATGCAAAACGCTGCTTTTTGCATGAAAAAAGTCCCCGACCTTTTCCAAAAAAGGCACAAAAAAGCATTGATGTGAACATGTTCCATAGGAACCCATGTTAAAAAAAATTCCCTGCATTTTTGCAAACTGCATCAAAAAACGCACTAGTGTGAATGGAGCCTTAAACTTTGGCAATAGAACCTGGAAGCTGATTGGTTTCTATGCAGAGCCACGGCAGATTTTGCACTCTCCGGTTGTAGTAAATAACTCCCATAGGCTTAAATAGTGCAAAGTGCAGTAAGCAACAGGTTAATGTATGCTGTACTTGCCTCATTGACTCATCAGAAAAGTATATTCTATTAGGTATCATATCCTGCTTTGCTCATTGTTCATTTAATAAACACATAGAACATGCACTTCTGCAGAAGAAAGGCTATACATTTTGCCTTCAACAATATGCTTCAGGTTATGTAAAAAAAGTATTTATTCATTTCAGGTACTTGTATAGCGCTGTCAATTTATGCTGCGCTTTACATATACATTGTACATTCACATCAGTCCCTACCCTCAAGGAGCTTACAATCGAAGGTTAAAAAGTATGTGAATTACGGTTAACGTATCTTCATTTCTAATAGTTGATCAAAATAAAACATTTGCATTAAATAAAACTGTTAATGAACTTTGAATTGTAACTGAAAATCTTTTGCATTTTTAATTGCTGAGTTGTAAATTCTTCATCCTTATCTAAATATGAGTCACGGCGCATATAAGCTCTGTATGGTGCCAGCCTCCGTTGCTTTAACTCTCTCATTGCTTTAGGGAAAACTTGCAGACAGTTCTGCAGATGCTCATGGTAGAAAGACTAGAATATAAAAGCTGCACTTTACCCGGATAGAATGGGGAGCTGCATGATAAAGTGTATTTGCAGACTTGTACAAGCCATGTTAAGTAGTGATTGTGTGTGTCCAGACTGAGAATGTTGGAATGGTCACTGGGAGGGACTGTGCAGAAGGTGTGGACATAGCTGCAGGTAAGAGACTGCGGATGGCAGCCAGCCACACCTAGCTGTGACATACCGTAAACTGATCCCTCTGCCCCTGCCCCCTTCCCCCAGCCCGGTCCCAGCTCCAATATAAAGGAGAAGCTGCAGTTTCAGAAGCACTGGATCCGTCAGACAGACCAGCAGCACCAGCTTCTTCTTCTCCTCTCATTATCATCTCCACTTGGCACAATGTCTTACCAGAGCTTCAGCACCCGCTCTGCTGTCCCCCAGGGAGGCGTTAGCTCTTTCAGAGTCAGCCAGACACGTTCCTCCAAGGGTTCAGGCTTCGGAAGACCAGGGAACTGGAGCAGCTCCAGCTTGTCTAATGTGGGCTCTGTGAGAAAGAGCGTTTCCTATGGCGTGTCCAGTGGCAGGTCTAGCGGTGGTGGTTCTCTTTATGGCATTGGTGGTGGAGCTGGAGCTGGGTTCGGTGGCGGAGCCGGGTTCGGTGGTGGAGCCGGGTTTGGTGGTGGAGCTGGATTCGGCGGTGGCTATGGCGGTGGCCAAGCCGCTGGACCTGGAATCCACGAAGTGACCATCAACCATAGCCTGCTGGCACCCCTTAATCTGGAGATTGACCCCAACATCCAGGTTGTTAGGAAGGAGGAGAAGGAACAGATCAAGACCCTGAACAACAAATTTGCTTCTTTCATTGACAAGGTAAGGACTTCTCATTTTAACAGTAATTATTGTAACAGTATTTTTTTGGATTGTTCAAGCCAGGCTCGTGGCTGTTAATTTTATTTAGCATTCCATAAATCCTGTTGCTACAAAAATACTGTGACCACAGATTAAATCAATTGCTCGTAGATTTAAACGTTGTACCTTTTTACCCATTCATTGTACTGAGTATTGGTATATGCTATTTCGTCTACATGAAAATGAATTGCATGCGTTATGCTCTGTCATCCTTGTTGCAGCTGAGGACCGTAATTCTATTCCCATCTGCAGCGGGTGATGTGTTAAACTTCTGCACTGTCTAGAGTCTAGCCCGTCTTTACATTTCCTTCCTGCTTGCTTTTTTTAAAAGGTTAGATTCCTGGAACAGCAAAACAAAGTTCTGGAGACAAAATGGGACCTTCTGCAGAACCAAAAGTCCGCCAAGGCCAGCAACATCGGCCCCCTGTTCGAGGCTTACATTTCCAACCTAAGGAGGCAGCTGGACAGCCTGGTCAACGACAAGGGCAGACTGGACGGAGAACTCAGGAACATGCAAGATCTGGTGGAGGACTTCAAGAACAAGTAAGTAATCAGCTTGGTAAATGCAGCTCCTAACCTAAATGGCACATTACATTTGCAACTGAACCTGCTATTGATTATAACTGTAGAAGAATCTGTAACTGTACCTAGGTTTTTGGAGATGGGAAGCACCTGCATTACCCAAATGATATATTATGTATAAAGGCTATTGTATGAGTAAGCGCCACACCCTTTCTGTACCAAAGAAAGCTGGAAAGAGAGGGAGGGGGGTTTGCAAAATCCTGTGTTGGCCAAGCAGAGGCTGACAGGATCTAAAGCAAACAATGCAGATAAACCCAGGGTGTGTCCCTTACAGGAAAGTCAATAGCAGGTAATCTATATCAGGTGAAATCTAGATGTCCAGTGCTAGTGAATACAAAAGGTTTGGCATCAACACACAAGTATCAGTTCAATCATTGCTGGCTGCTTTTATCTTCCTGCATTGTCCACAGGGCAAAGGACCACACACACACGAATATTTAATTTAGGATAAAATAGATTTTTTACAGTGTGAATAAACCCAGTGCCTACACTGCCTAGTTAAAAGCTGCATAGGCAGATTACATCCTATTTGTTTGTATACCTGTTATTTCACATTTACAGCCAGCAGGGCATTCTAACAGCTCGGCCCATTGTTGGAAACTTCTCGTACAAACACCGTCTCCTGCCAAAGTTTATACTGAAAGCTCCCTTGATACATAAAAACAGCACAAAGGCTAACCTTTTCCTGTCTAGTGAAAGTTAAATAAAAAGAATTAAAGCATCGGAGGAAGGAAAAGTGGAGCCTCCATTTCCCCCAGCAACTAGATTCCATGGCACATGTTCTCACGGAAGGTTGGTGAATGAAAGCCAAACCTGATGCATTGCTATGAGTGACTGCCTTATTTTTTTTTTTTTTTTTGGGGCTTTAGGATTCATAAATGTGGCCATCAGACTTTTGCTTTTAACTATATCAGTCTTTGTTGAACAAGGTGTCTATAATAACTCTGTATTCTCACAGCAGGCAACTTCCTCTTTATATTTTTCCCAGCTTGATGGAATGAAAGCAAACAGCCAATTGACTGCTCTAGAGATGTAGATTGTTCATGTTTAAAGCAAATTTTGCCCAACCAACTGAAAATTCAAGCCATGGGTGCCCTGTTGGCACTGTCTAATCTTGATCTAAAAAAATCAACAGAGCTTTGCGAAAAATTGGTGGAGACAGCCAGTCCTTGGGTATTCTGACAGCGGTGGGAGCCGGCTATTATAATACAATAGCCAGTATGTGAGATTCCTCCATGGAAACGATAGATTTCTCTCATTCAGCCTACAGGGCTGAGCAAGACAAATCTTGGTGTAAGGCCAGCTTTAAAAAATTTGTTTCTGAAGTTTAGATAACAAAATTTGATATGGTGCTGCACAGAATTTCAAGTGTTCGCATCCAGTCCCCTTCTAAGCATGGAGGCACAACTAGCTTAGCATGCCATGCTGGGATTTGTAGAATCAAAGGGTAGCAGGACTGACCTTTTAGTAGATGGAAGACAAGGCTTGGCTCTTCATACAGTGTGCTGACCTTGAAGCATTTCTTCAGCCCAGTTTAAATTGAGAGTATAAAATTAGAGGCAGTTACAGGGGAAATTACAGCAAGGTCTGCTAGTTCTGACTTCTTCTGAAATGCCACAAGTCTTAGGATAGAATAACCTATTAAACAAAGCGTGAAAGTCTAGATCCGGCTGCTTGGTGTCCTGAGAAGATTATATAACACTGAACAGAAAGGAGTACAGTTTGGCTTTTTTTTTTCTGTACTTTGGAATCCTGTGTGCCAAGAATACTTCCAATCCCTGTCTCTCCTTTCCTTGCAGGTATGAGGATGAAATCAACAAGCGCACTTCAGCTGAGAATGAGTTTGTCGTGCTGAAGAAGGTACAGTCTTTTACCTATGTAGCCTGAGTGCAGCTTGTATTTCAGTAATATATCCAGGTCAAAAACACAGCATCAAAGCCTCTCAGCCGCTGTGGAAAGCAAAGGTTAATCTGGCGTGATAGATACTGCTCATAATGATGAGTTTTACCATACTGGTAGGCATGGAGATCATACACACAAAGACTGCAAAGTCCAGTTCACTTTATGGCACAACTAATAAGTATAATCTTATTGGTTTATTGGCACTGCATTGCAAACCATAACCCTTGACAGCCATTTTTTCCTGTTTTATTAGTTTAGAGGGCAAACCATGAAAGATTGGCAATTTTTTCCACTGGGTTCCTGCATTTTTTTTTCAAATTTATCTTTACCTAATGTGGTTGTCCACATTAATAAAAAGTGAGATGTTTTCAGGCCTTTCTTTTAAAAACATTCACGGCATACTTCAATACTCAAATTTTGCTGTGCTTTCTGTGAAGTTTTCCTTATGTTTTTGATATTGAGATGCTTGCATCTAGAATACATTTAATCAAAACACCCCTTTAAGCTAAAAGGCAGTATCAGAATTTCTGCTGGGCTGAATAATAATCTATTAAGGTATTCTTTAATTGACCTGTTCTTTCTTCTGGTCTATGCAGGATGTGGATGCTGCTTACATGAACAAGGTAGAATTGGAAGCCAAGGTGGATGCTCTTACTGATGAAATCAACTTCCTGAGGGCCCTGTATGAAGCTGTAAGTTAACATCATGTTTTATTTAATACAGTGTGCAATACCAAATATGATTACTCCCTTTTTATAAGCATTGCATATACATTTAAATTTGGCCAGCAAAAACACATATGAAGAGAGGTGGAGTAATACTTGGCTTATACCGTAGATTTTATTACAGCTTGTGGTAGGCAACAACCAGCTCTCCATTTATTGCAGAAATGCAAATCCCAGCATAATGGTATTTGTAGACTTGCAGCATCTGAAGATCTGTTGTATGTATCACTCCAATGCTATAAGCATTTGTCAATGACAACTCTCACAGGTAGCTATATACTTGAATCAATATGAGAAGCTTGTCTGTAATAAAAAAAATAAATAAACGAATGCTAATACTTGTGTTTCACTAAAGGAACTACGAGAGCTGCAGGCTCAGATCTCTGACACCTCTGTCGTCCTGTCCATGGACAACAACAGAGCTTTGGATCTGGACAGTATCATCGCTGAAGTCAAGGCTCAGTATGAAGAGATTGCTGCCAAGAGCCGTGCAGAGGCCGAATCTACATACCAGAACAAAGTAAGTTTAGAATTCATGTAATAACTTTTGGGCATATAAAGTACAAACATTACAGTGGTCTCTAAATGTGCCATTACTGTCCACCAACAGTACCAGGAGCTCCAGGCCACCGCTGGCCGTCATGGTGATGATCTGCGCAACACCAAGCAGGAGATCTCCGAATTGAACCGCGCCATTCAGAGGTTGCAGGCCGAGATTGAGAATGTGAAGGCACAGGTAATTATTTAAAATCAAATTCTTAGTTTTTCACTGAAATTAGAAATTCTAAATCAGAGAATCTAAAAAGAACCACCGGAAAGCAGAAAAAAAACTGCTTGGCTGCTACAGATTTGGTATGACCAATATAAAAAGATTAGCTTGGATGGGGTAGGCTTACAGCAGGTTTACATGAATGGATATTAGGAAAAAAATCCCTCAACATCACTGCATGGTTACTTAAAGTGAACTTGTGCTTTACCTTTGTACGTAGAGCAAAGCAAGTTCAGGTTAAGGACTTTCACAGACCTAAATACTTACCTTCTTTTCTCTTGGTTGTGCCATTCAGCTGCTGTGAGTAAAGGGAAGGCCCTGTGTAAGCTTCAAGTCACTGGAGTCATAGCGTTCAAAAAACGATGGACTCCCCGCATGACGGTGTGATTGGCTCATTACTGTCACATGGAGCCGGTCACATGTTCCTCTATACCTGGAGGTACTGGGCATTGAGCGGTATGGCAGAGGTGTGGGGGAAAACTTATGATGTTTGGATTAAAGCAAAGCTGTTGCTTTGTTCTGAATGTCAGTCTTGCTTTAAAGCTCATATGCCATTTAAAGAGGAAGTAAACCCTGGTGGGGTTTACTTCCTCTATATTCCCCTGCAAAGTAGAAACATAATGGGCTACTATGCGTGCGGGAGCCGCCAGCCACTGCATGATCTCAGTGAAGAAACGGTACGGAGGCCGTTTCTTCACTGCGCATGTGCCGAAATGACGTCGGGAGATATGCAGGGCACCTACAGGTAAGCCTTATTGTAGGTTAAAGTGGTTGTCACAAGTTGACAACCACTTTAATGTCTATGGTTGTCAATTTTCTTACGTGTTTAGTATCCACAAAAAGGATTTGTACTGAGCAGCTCTTGCAAAGTAAAATGTCATTCTATGTATTTACACTGCAGCCATTGTGTTGTCCTGCATTAATATGCTTTAAATAATGCAATGCACTTGTGCTGCTCCCTTTATTTATTATAATACTTCATAGCAGGTGCAATTACAGAAGATTTAATGTTGCCTGGAAGCCACATAAAGCAAGCAGCCGACGTGCATTAGGATTAGTTACCGTTTAGATCCTTTTGTAAAACTATAGTTTGAGGGCAGGGTGAGGCTGCATGAATCATAGTGTGATCACCTGCTGCTTCCTTTAAATAATTCAGGTGATAACATTTTCTTTATGTCTGCACAATGATCGCAGACTAGCTGCCGTATCCACCTGTTTGCTGTGTGCTTCTGTCAACTCATCACCCTACTCTGTCATTTTCTTTGAGATCTGATATTGTGACTTTTGGAATACCGGGTGCAAAACCAAACACGAAGAGCTGTAGATGGGGAACAGTACAATGTTAATGAGCACCTTGTTTCTTTCTATTTTCAGCGTGCTAAACTGGAGGCACAGATTACAGAGGCCGAGGAACGTGGGGAACTGGCACTGAAGGATGCCCGGGAGAAACTGTCTGAGCTGGAGGGTGCTTTACAGAAGGCCAAGCAGGACATGGCTCGCCAGCTGAGAGAATACCAGGAACTGATGAATGTCAAATTGGCTCTGGATATTGAGATTGCCACCTACAGGAAACTGCTGGAAGGAGAGGAGAGCAGGTAAACTGGGGAAGATTTTTCTCAAACCTGATTTACATATTTATAGTAGGGATAACCCTAATGATTTCCTCTTAGCAGTTGTACAACCATTTTGATTTAAAAAAAAATTATTTATATATATAATTTGAGATTACTTTCAAGCACAGTCACAGACGATGCATCATTGATCCTGTATTCATTGTTCTTTCACTTGTTTATTTTTAGGCTGTCTGGTGAAGGAGTTGGAGCTGTTAGTATGTGTAAGTATCTCTCTTTGGCTACACACCTGATCTACAGAACCAGTGTTGAAATGGGCAGTAAATCTATATATTTATGTTGGTTTATTTAAAGCGGACCTTCAGTCATTTTTTTTTTCTACCCTTGTTGTTTTTAACTTTAGATAGTAAAATTTGGTTTTTTTCTGTCACTAAATATTTTATTCAGCCCACTTCCTCTTTGTCTGATCATTAGCCTAGGCGTATGACATTGTGTGTATGTCTCTCTCTCTCTCTCCGTTTTTTAATACTTCTAAATGATACAAGAATCTTTTTTACATTATAGTTTTTTTTTTTTTTTTTTTTTGGTCCTTACTTTTGTGGATGACTGACAGTATTTAGCAGTATAACCTAATTTATATTTTCTTGTCTTAACAGCTGTTGTGAACTCTAGCTCCTCATCTGGCGGTGGCTATGGAGGAAATACCTATTCAGCTGCACCAAGCTTTGGGTTCGGAAGTGGATCTGGCTTTGGAGGTGGATCTGGCTTCGGAGGTGGATCTGGCTTCGGAGTTGGATCTGGGTATGGTAGCTCTACGAAGTTCAGCAGTGGTGGCGGATCATCCGGTGCTGTGAAGTCCTACTCTGTGACCACATCTTCAAGCAGGAGCAGCGCAAGATACTAAGAAGCTTTTATGTTTCCTTTTTAATGACATCCTTAGCGCTATCCATACCCTCATAAAAGTCATAACATTTTCTTTACAGTACAGAGGCACAGTATTTTAATACTGGGGTTCTGTTAAGTCCTTTAACTTCAGTGAAAGCCTTTTATCATGCTAAGATTCTGCGTCTGTTCTTTCTCCTTTTTAGATAAGGTTTGGGGGTATGTTTTGGTTGCTGGGGTTGTCTGCAGCACCTTTCTCCTTGCCACCTTCTTCTTTGCTTCTTCTTACTGCCCATAAACCTGTGCTGTTCCTGAGTGTGTCACCAGTGGCCTTTGTTACAACTGGCTGGTGGTTGTAAGATGAAGCGTGGTCTGTCCCACAAATGCTTGAGGCCCTTATAAAATAGAACCTCTGCAAGTCATTTTTGGTCAATGATGACAATGATGCTGATACCTACACCCCCAAAACAAGTCAATTTCTACAGTATTTCTGGGGGGAGGAGGGTGAAAATTTACAGTTTATTTTTTGCAGAGAGAGAATTGCCATGATTGTATATAAGAGTAAAGATACATGGTGCTATTTTCACCCTTCAAACATCATAAAGCCTGTTCCATTGAAAAAGTCACTGATGATTTTTACTAAAAGTTTTTTTACCTGCATCTTGTGCAAGAAGTAGCACTGGAAAAGCATGTCCACTCTAATGTCTGGTCTGTGTTAGTTGGTGGAAGTCTTCTGACTTTTGTGGGGAGGGATTTTATGTGGGTGTGAAATTGTGAAACATCTCTAATAAAATTCCTTCCAGTTCATATATTCTGCGTCTGGATTTTATCTTTTTGCTATGAACTTTGCACTTGTGTAATATAGTTCTGAAGCTAGAGGGTGAAAGGGCTTCTGATAACAGTTTAATTTAGCCAAAGCTTTTTAGTTTGTGGATGTCTGGAATATTTCACTTCTAACTCACTATGGTAAATACCGATAAACATTTTCTTTAAGACTATCGGGCTCTGATCATAAGTATTAACATATCTTATATTTCTGTTCAGCTAAGCCAAGCAAACCATAGTAGTATAACACATTGCCATACAGTTAGCATATTTTTAGTACATGAAAGTCCTGCTATTTCCAGGGCTGAAGCAATGAATGCTAAAAGAATACTATAGTCTATTTAAAGGTGACCTCAACTCAATAAGTGAAGAGCTGCTATGTTACAGGAAACCTCTAGAAATGTCAGCTGTGCCTAAGCAGTACCGTGAAAATATACTTTTGTTTTAAATTCTTCCTGAGAAACAGCAGTGCACTTCTGCTATGTGAATGTTCCTAGGCCCCCCTGTGCATACAACCTCCATAGCTGTGTATCTGCAGTGTGCGATTTAAAGTGGTTGTAAATGATCACCTTGTAAAATAACTCACTCAGTTTAAAATGGAAATTAAAGGCAAAACATTTCTGCATAGATGTAAAAAAAAATATATATATATATATATATATATATATATAATTGATTTCCCCCTTTTATCAGCTGCAGTAGAGCTGGTTGGAGGAGAAACTGCTCACCGAGCTTCCCAGTGAATAGCTGGGGGGGGGGGGGGGGTGCAGGACAAGTCCTGATCAATGGAGGAGAGCAGACTGAGATTTCAGCACAGCTAGAGAACTACTGACCACTGTGTGGTCAGTTTTTAATAGGAAAGCAGAAGAGCTGGCAGAAACGCCAATGATTTCACACAAAGGAAGCCATACAAAGAGAACAGAGGACTTTTTCATACATGGTACAGCAGGCACATAAGAGGAATTTAAAACATTGGGTTTACATACTCTTTAAGGCACTGCTAGTCTCTGGCAATTTTTTTCTTTCTTCAATTTGCTGATGTCACTACAGTGCTGCTCACGGTTTTCCTTGCTGGAGGCTCTGACATGAAGTAAAATCCTGCCTTTACCAATATAGCCACAACAGAGACACTGCACAGAACAAGGCATGGTAAGTCAGTAATGAAATGAAAGCGAGGCATGATCAGCTACTGAAAGACCAGAGAAAATGCCAGCGATTAGCTGTTTGCCCTCTGCCTGCCTACTTTGAACACATCTTGCAAAGTTCAGTTATTCTTCCTAGGAACCCATTGATTATCTGCACATCATGTTTCTGCTTAATTGTTATCTGCCTGGATATTCTAAAGATGTAGTGGTGGCCCATCCATAGCGGGCACCGCCCCCCCCCCCCCCATCCATGCATCCGGCCCCCTGATCTACATATCAAGGTGCTAGGTGCATGGATTCCAATGGGGGGTTGGGGAGCATGTGATTAGAGTCAGAGGCTCTAATAGGCTTAAAAAAAAGGGTGGGCTCGGGGTGCAGAGAGTGCGCCCCGATCCCACCCAATTGTGTGACCATAGCAAATGAATTTTCGCTATTTTTACACTACGGTTCCTCCCCGCCAATCAGGAGGCAGGTCAGTGAGACCTGGTTCCCGACTGGCAAAAGTGCCAGGTGATCCTATTGGATGCCTAGCACTTTGGAAGAGGAGACACACGCTGGAGACGGACCTGCGGCTGCCCCGGAGGACACAGGAGGAGAGCCCACACAGGCAAGACTGTCCATGACTGGACCTGAAGCTGGTTGGACAGCCTCACGGGTCCTTTTATGTCATTTTGAGTCTCCTGTACAAACCTGAGCAATGGAAACGGCAACCATCCTTCCTGGTTCCAACATGGCAGCATATATGTGGTAGTATGCTGCCATGGATCGGCGCCAGAAAAGGACAATTACAGTAAGTATTTGATGCAGTTTTCTTGGTGCCAATCTATGGCAGTATACTACCACATGTATGCTGCCATAGATTGGTGCCAGGAAAGAAAAAATACCGTATTTGATGCAATTTTCTGTTTTCTTGGCGCCAATCTATGGTAGTATACTACCACATGTAGATTGGTGCCAGGAAAGAAAAATCACGGTAAGTATTTGATACAATTTTCTGTTTTTATGCTGGCAGGGTGACTCCTGCCACTGTGACTCCCTCTCCCACTTGAGAGAGAGTGACTAGGTGTCGCAGGATCCGCACATCAAGCCAAGACCTGCTTTATGATAGTAAATTGTAGTCTCAGTCTGGACCCCCCAGGTCACGCCCCCATTGTGGTTCACTCCGCCCACTGAAATCTTACACTCTGCCATTGCTTGGAGAATAGACGAGCTCCCTTACCAGCCAGCACTCACAGCGGTGGGCACAGGACTTAATTCTCATACAGCCTGAGTGGCTCACACACATATACTTGGCTCCCTCTCCCACTTTTTCCATTCGCTATTGGCTACCAAGGTTGCTTATCCTAATGATGGCCCAATTGTAAAGCCCAAGGGTTTTAGGTGGGTTACTGGGGGTACAGAAGATGCATACTGACATGCATGTACCCGAAGGTACCCTTCTTCCTTTTTTTTTTTTTTTTTTATGGGCATCAGGTTTGCTTTAAGAGCAGGGGCATAACTACAGATATAGCATGTCATATGATTGATGGAACATCCAGCAGCAGTACAGTCTAGCTGAATTAGTCCTGCAGCAAAAGCATCTGATGAATGTAAGAATGTACGTGCAGCCCTATACAGCTCATGCACCTCCACCAGATTGCTGTGGAAGGGTTTACTGTGCAGAAATGTTGGTTCTTATTTTAGAACAGCATATCTTGGAGTATTTTCTTACCTTTTACAATAAAGGCTGAAGAAAGATTGGACGCTGTAATGAATCAGGTATGGGGCCCTGTTATACAAAGCTATGTTTCTGTTTAAAACAACCCAATCGTGAATAAATAGACAAACATGCTTTATCATGCTCTGCTGCTTTATAATGGCCATCTAGTCAACCTAAATATGGGGGTTGTTCAGAATGCCTATTTTAACATTTTCAATAGTTCTGTTAGAGGTTTACAATGAGGATTACTTCAGTGCTTACCGGGCACTTTTACCCCCTTCCTGCCCAGGCCAATTTTCAGCTTGTCACCCTTTAAATGACAATCGTGCGGTCATGCTACACTGTACCCATATGACATTTTTTTTCACACAAATAGAGCTTTCTTTCGGTGGTATTTAATCACTGCTTGGTTTTTTATTTTTTGCTAAACAAACAAAAAAAGACCGAAAATTTTGCAAAGAAAAAAACAAAACAGTTTTTATAGTTTGTTTTAAAATTTTGCAAATAGGTAATTTTTCTCCTTCATTGATGTGCGCTGATGAGGCTGCACTGAAGGGCACTGAGAGGTGGCACTGGTAGGGGACACTGATAGGTGGCATTGATAGGTGACACTGGTAGAAGCAACTGTTTTTGCCTCACAATCATATACATAAACAACATTATTTTATCCTAGGTTCACTCCTATGTGTTTTTAGTGTGTTTTGCAGTTTGCAGAAATGCAGTACAGTCTATTTAACATGGTTTCCTATGGTACACATCTATGTGTTTTTCAGTTGGTGCGTATTTGTAAAGGGTCAGGGAATTTTTTTTCCCCGCAGCAGATTGCGTTTTGCATGTAATAGACTTCAATGTACCCACACCAAAAATGCAAGTGTTGTGTTTTTGATGCGTCTCTACATGCATTTTGCATTTTTTTTCCTCCATGACAAACTGTGTATAGCTGGTTGTTAAGGAGAGGACCAGGAAGCCAGCCACCGCATTCTTAACCTGTTGCCACCCACGCTATAACCGAATGACGGCTACAGCGCAGGCTTACTTTGCCGGGGGTGTCTGTGATCGCGCTTCCGGCGCACCACAGTGGGCACGTGGGAAGCGCAATCACTGGAGGACGTCAATAGATGCCCTCCAGGCAAAGTGAGCCTGCCCTGTAGCCGTCATTCGGCTATAGCTCAGGCAGCACGGTCTGTGATCGCCAAGTCTGAAGGGCTTACAGATTGGGATAAAGGACCAATCACAGTGGCCCTTTACCACGTGATCAGCAGTGTCCAATGAGAGCTGATTATGGATGTCAACACAAGCCGGTTATTGGCTTTTTTCTCCTCATGCTGACAGTGGCTTGTGTTAAAGGGACATTGGCACTGACAATCAGGGCACTGATTATCACTCAGTGCAGTTCCCACCAGTGCTGTCAATCAGTGCCTCCTCATTAGTGCCCATTAGTGCATCCTCATAAGTGCATATCAGTGAAGTAGAAAAAATTACCTGTTTGCAAAATTTTATATCAAACTATAAAAAAATATATATATTTTTTTTCAAAATTTTTGGTCTTTTTTTGCTTGTTTAACAAAAAAATAAAAAAACCCAGTGGTGATCAAATACCACCAAAAAAAGCTCTATTTGTTTGAAAAAAAAATAATTATACACATTTGGGTACAGTGTTGCATGACTGTGCAATTGTTATTCAAAGTGTGACAGCGCTAAAAGCTAAAAAATGGCCTGGGCAGGAGGGGGGTAAAAGTGCCCAGTAGGCAAGTTGTTAAAGTGATATTAAAGTTTTGTTCTTTTTTGTTTAAAAATAACAAACATGTTATGCTTACCTGCTCTGTGCACTAGTTTTGCACAGAGCAGCCCATATCCTCTTCTTTTTGGGCCCTTCGCTGGCACTCCTGGCCCCTCCCTCCCTTTGAGTGCCCCCACAGCAAGCAGCCTGCTGTGGGGACACTCGAGCCGATCTGCTGCTATGTGTTTCCATTCAGACACAGAGCCGCAGTTTGGTCCACCCCCTCTCTCTCCTCGTTGACTCACTGACTTTGATTGGCCAATGAGGAGGGAGAGTCCTGCACAGCCGAGGCTCTTGTACAACATCACTGGATCGAAATAGGGTAAGTATTAGATGGGCTGAGGTGTGCTTCGGAATGCAGAAGATTTTTTATCTAAAAAACATTCTGCCTTTAGAACTAGTTTGTCAAGTGAGTCATCAGCTGTCAGCGGGATTCCCCGCTGACAGCTGAATGTAAAATCAAGAATTGCCGGAAATAAATTAGAAATTGGTAAAAAACCCTTTGGGTCTGGTGTGTAATTTGAGGGGAACCCCACACCAAAACCATACCATACCAGGTCACATGCCATCAACATGGGGGGGTACTTAATGGCATGTTCATGGGGACAAGGGCCTCTTTCCCACAGCCCTGGCTGAAGGTTGTGGGGGTCTGCGGGCAGGGGGCTTATTCAGAATCTGGAAGCCCCCTTTAACAAGCGGGTCCCCAGATCCCAGCCCCCCTTATGTAACTGAGTATGGGGTGCATACTATCTACTCATTCACCAAAAAAAAAAAAAAAGGTGTAGTGTAAAAAATGACAGTAGGCAGTTTGTGACAAATTCTTTATTTAACCACTTCAATACCGGGCACTTATAAACCTTCCTGCCCAGACCAATTTTCAGCTTTCAGCACTCTCACATGTTGAATGACAATTGCGTGGTCGTGCGACGCTGTACCCAAACAACATGTTAATCATTTTTTCCCCCACAAATAGAGCTTTCTTTTGATGGTATTTGATCACCTCTGGGGTTTTTATTTTTTGCGCTACAAATAAAAAAAGAAAGAAAATTTTGAAATCAAAAAGACTTTCTTCGTTTCTGTTACAAAACTTTGTATATAAGTAAGTTTTCTACTTCACTGATGGGCACTGATGAGGCACTACTGATTAGCACTGATGAGGTGGCACTTATCTGCAGCTCTGATAAGCAGCACTGATGGGTGGCACTGATATACAGCACTGATGGACCTGATAGGTGGCACTGGTGGGCACTCATAGGCAGCACTGATAGGTGGCACTGATGGACACTCATGTGGCACTGATAGATGGCTATGATAGGTGGCACTGGTGGGTGGCACTGATAGGTAGCACTGATCAGAGGCCCTGGCAGGCATCACCGATGGGCACAGAGTGCCATCCCTAATAGACAATGATTGCCATCCCCGGTGGGTGCTAGTGGGCTTACCTGGTGGTCACGGGTGGGCATCCTTGCTGACCATGGGTGGGCATCCCTGGTGGTCCTGGGTGGGCATTCTCGGGGGGGGGGGCTGCACTGATAATCAATCAGTGCAGACCCCCCTGTCAGGAGAGCAGCCCACTGACTCTCCTCTACTCGCATCTGTCAGCGTGAGTAGAGGAAAAGCCGATACACGACTTTTTCTGTTTTCACTGTGATAAGCTGTGATTGGACACAGTTGGTCATGTGGTAAAGAGCCTCCATCAGAGGCTCTTTATCAAGATCACAGATGCGGTGTGTCAGACTGACACACCACACCAACGATCGCCGCGCTGTACGCCCCCGCGGATGCGCGCTGGCTTGTTATCCTGCTGGACGTCATATGACGCCCGGTCATGATAACTGAACCACTTCCCGGCCATCATTCTGTTATAGGCCAGGTGGGAGGTGGTTGAAAAACACCCCTATGTAGATCCATTGTCAACCACGACGCCACTGCCGACTCAAAAAAAATAAAAAAATAAATATATAAAGCTCCGCTCGTGCCGACGGCTCCCACAGTCTGCCTGCTCCTCTGACAATTCTTAAATAGCTAAGGGGTGAGGCAACCTGGTGACATCACCTGGTGGCACCTCCCCTGTGACATCATTGTCCGGTAGAAGGTTGGGGGGCAGGATCTGGGGCCCCATTTTTAAGGGGGAGCTTCCAGATTCCGATAAGCCCCCTGTCCTTCAGACCCCCACAACCACTGGCCAGGGCAGCCCTTGTCCTCGTTAACATGGGAATAAGGTGCTTTGGGGGGCACCCCCTATGTTGGGGGCATGTAGCCTTGTATGGTTCAGGAGGGGGGCACTCGCTTATCCCCTCCCTTTCCTGACCTGCTGGGCTGTATGCTCAAATAAGGGTCTGGTATGGATTTTGAGGGGACTCCATGCCATTTTTTTAAAAAAAATGTGCATGGGGTTCCCCTCAAAATCCATATCGGACCCGAAGGGCCTGGGATGGACTAGGGGGACCCATGCTATTTTTTTCCCAATTTTCTTTTTATTGCCGGAAATTCTTTTTTTTACATTCAGCTGTCAGCAGGGAACCCCGGAGCTCCCATCAGGTAATTTTGAAGAGAGACAGCGCACACAACGGGGAACTCCCAGTCCGATTTGCAAGATCCTCTTTCAAGTGCTCAGACTCAATGTGTCTTTACACTTACGCTATATGGACTACAGAGTTGCCGGCTCAATCCTTTTACTTAACCCCGGAATTCATTATTTCTCTTACGTTCACTGACAGACGCAGCCCTTCATTGACAAGTGGGGGTTATTTGCACATCCTACCAGGAGTTGACTAGGCAAATAGAAAGAAAGCAAGCTGACCCCTCCCAGGGGGCCGTCCTCTCTCTCCTATATAACCCCCCTGTTCTGCATACCATATCAGTTTTATTATGCCTAGTGCAAGGAGTTAGACCTGGCTCCCTTATGGGACCTGCGGTTCACCTTTTTTGCTACCGCTTTCTTTTAATTTTCTCAAGCTATCTGATGAAGACTGCTATCAAGAAGTCGGCTGGGGCATAGAGGATGTCTAGCATCCTGAACTTTCCCCAGCGCAGCCGACCTATGCGAGCTAGCCTTAGCCTTGGCGGGGCCCGCCGCATCGTGCCCGTTCTGTGCAGGTGGCCAGTGGGTGACCCCCACTTGTGCCCAGTGACCGGACCTTGTTCCCGTCCAGGGGCCTGTGGCCTGCAGCATTCCTCTCCAGCAGCGGGAGGAAGGTCTGCAACCGGGTGGCTACCCGCTACGCCCGTCGGACTGGAGAGTGACCCCCTCTCCCCCCCTAGGGGCGCGGAGAGGGGGCTGGGTGACTTTTAGCGATTTTATCTGGCCGGTGGAGGGTGTTTCGCTGGGTTAGAGCCTCCCCTGGGTGTTCTCGCCCCCCTCTCCCCGCTCCGCACCCCACGCTTCTGAACCGCTATGCGGCGATCCGCCGCCATTTTGCGGTGGATCGCCGCCATTTTGCCGTAGCCGTGGCCATTTTCTCGGGGTTTTCCCTCTAGTGCTGAGCGGCGGCCATTTTGCCGTAGTCGCGGCCTGTATACAGGCTTTGGCCTCTTGTGATCATTCGGCGGCCATGTTCTTTGTGCCTGGAAAGAAAGACGTGCTGCTAGCCGTTTGCTTCCTCTTTCACCCTGGGACAGCGTGGATGGCACAGGGGGCGCAGGCTCTATGACTGGCGGTCAATAAACACTCCTACTGGGATGCAGCGCTTGTGAGGCTACAAACAGCAAGTATAGCTGGGCTCTCCCTGGGATGCTGGTAGCGGTGGGTGCAGTCCTCCTGGGGTCTCCCTGGTTGATTTGTGGAGCGGCGGTGGGGCTGCCTTGTAGGGGTGTCAGAGCATTTTTTTCTGCCTGTCAGGTCCTGTGGCACAATGGCGGATGACCCTGCGTTTCCTTCTGAGGAGGAGTCAGCGGCGGCGCAACCTGCGCTAGGGACCCTGGTGTCCCTGGACCAGCTGAGAGCAGTATTTGGGGAATTCTTTCCCCGGGCACCGGGCCGGGTTAAGGGGGCCCCTAACAAGCGTCTGCCTCCCCCTCTTTCATCGGGGAAGAGTCCGAACCGGAAGTGGCCTCGGGAGTCACGGGGACCTCTCAGAGGGCGAGCTGGATCCCTTGGACGGCGAAGAAGACCAGGTGGCCTCAGTTGCACGTGAGAAGGCGCTGGTGGCTGCACTGATTGCTGGTATCCGTGCGTCCTTGCGACTGGACCAAGCAGGAGAGTCGCAGGAGACCGCATACGTTTGCGGGTCCGCTAGGCCACCCAGGTTCCCTAAGGCTTATCCTTATGATCAATTTTTTGACCATTTGGTCTATCAGGAATGGCAGCGTCCGCAGAATTCCTTTGCCCTGCCAAGACACTTCGCTATACGTTATCCATTTGAGGATAGCTTTGTGAAGAAGTGGGCATCCCCCGCAGTGGACCCTCCGGTGGCTCGCCTGAATAAGGCAATGACCATTCCCTTGGAGGGGTCTCCCTCTTTTAAGGACCCGGCTGATAGGCGGACGGAGGCGGTGTCCAAGGCACTTTTTCTGCTGGCAGGGTCAGCCATGAGGCCGGCCCTGGCGTCGGCCATGGCGGCGCAATATCTGTCTGAGTGTGCGACGGAGCTGCAGAATGACTTGGCCTGCGGGAGGCCGCTTGAGGCGGCGCAGAGAGCAGACCATTTGTTTCAGGGCCTTCGGTACCTGTGTGACGCAGCCCTGGACCTGCTTCCCATGTTGTCTAAAATGTCTGTTTTTGCAGTCATTATCAGGTGGGTACTCTGGTTACGCTCCTAGTCGGGTGACCACGCGTCTAAGAAGGGCCTGGCGGATCTCCCTTTTCAGGGTGGTCGGCTCATTGGGGCGCAGTTGGATGAGATCATTAAGGATTTCACTGGCGGGAAGAGTACTTCTCTTCCGGAGCCCAGGCGGCGGGAGTTCCGCCGCAAGCAGGATCCTACTTCTTCGGGTCAGAAGAGGTTTTTTCGTGTCCCCGGTGCAGCGGGCAAGGGGTCGAGGCCTGGCAAGTCTGCCGCAGGGGCCGGTAAACGACCCTGGCAACGCAAGAGGGAAAAGACAGAGGATAAGTCCTCCTCCGCATTATGGGTTGCCCCCACCCGATTCTCGGGTGCATTTCTGACCGGTGGGTGCAGGAAGTGGTGTCCTCCGGGTTCAGGATAGAGTTCAGCACTCTACCCCCAGATAGGTTCTTCCCATCGAACTTGAGGCTCCCTCAGGGGCGTCGAGAGGCTCTCCTAGGGGCTCTTCTGACGCTCTCCGAACAAGGGGTGATTGTGCTGGTACCTCCGTTGGAAAGATTCCACGTCTTCTACTCCAACCTGTTTGTGGTACCCAAAAAGGGGGGGGTCAGGCCGGTTCTGGACCGGAAAGCGCTAAATCACTTTGTGAGGGGGCGGAAATTCAGAATGGTGTCCGCTCGGTCGTGGCCGCCCTACACCAAGGGGACTTCACGGCGTCTCTGGATATCAGAGTCTCTGGATGCGTACCTCCATGTTCCCATTTGTCTCTGGCACCAGCGCTTCCTGCGCTTTGCGGTAGGGGATCTGCATTACCAATTCGTGGCACTTCCCTTCGGTCTGGCCTCGGCTCCTCGGGTGTTCACCAAGCTGGTGGCTCCGGTGCTGGCGCTATTGAGGCAGAGAGGCATTGCGGTGGTGGCGTACCTCGACGACCTGCTCCTGAGAGTGGAGTCTGCTTCTGCTCTGGAGGAGAGTGTGGCTATCACCATGGCCTCATTGAGAGACTTCGGCTGGCTGATCCATCTGCAGAAGTCCACATTGACACCATCCTGTCGCCTGGAATACCTGGGTCTGATTCTGGACACGGAGCAGGCGAAGGTGTTTTTACCTCCGGCCAAGTTGCTGACCCTGCAAGCAGTGGTGCGAACCCTGCTGTCACGCCGGTGGTCCTGCTTATGGTTCTGTATGCGGGTGTTGAGGCTCATGGTACGCCCAGAGTCACACTCGGCTCCTTCAGCGAGCGATTCTGTCACGGTGGGACAAGTCTCCGCTGTCCCTGGACCAGCTGATCAGATTGGATCATCAGACCAGAGGATCGTTGGCCTGGTGGCTTCGGGCTCCGGCTCTAACATTGGGGAAGTCGTTTCTCCCACTGAATTGGTCGATAGTCACAACGGACGCCAGCCTATCGGGCTGGGGGGGGGGTCCTGGGGCAGCTGTCTGCTCAGGGCCGTTGGTCGGCGCAGGAATCCCGCCTTCCGATCAATGTGCTGGAGCTGAGGGCGATCAGGCACTGCCTCTCCCACTGGACGGTAAGGCTGCACGGCCTCCCGGTTCGGGTTCAGTCGCACAACGCCACAGCGGTGGCGTACGTGAACCATTAGGGTGGAATGAGGAGCTCGGCAGCGGCTGCGGAAGTGGCTCTCATTCTGGGATGGGCAGAACTATACGTGCCGGCAATCTCCGCCATTTACATTCCGGGCATACAGAATTGGCAGCCGGACTTTCTTAGTCGCCAGACACTGGATCAGGGGGAATGGTCCCTACATCCAGAAGTGTTCTGCCAGATTTGCCAAAAGTGGGGCACGCCAGACGTGGACCTCATGGCGTTCAATCACAAGGTGCAGACCTTCGTGTGCAGGACGAGAGACCCGCTGGCGGCCGCCACGGACGCGTTGGTAGCACCTTGGGGTCGGTATCGGCTCCTGTACGCCTTCCCTCCCATCAAGCTTCTACCGCGACTACTGCACAGGGTAGAAGCGGAAGGGATTCAGACAATCCTGGTAGCCCCGGATTGGCCTCGGCGTCCTTTGTACGCCGACGTGGTGCGGATGGAGGCAGATGTTCATTGGCGTCTTCCGCTGCGCAAAGATCTGCTGTCTCAGGGACCCATCTTGCACCCTGTTTACCCTCGCTGGCTTTGACGGCTTGGCTATTGAGTCCCAGGTGTTGAGGGATAGGGGTGTTGCTGACTCCATAATCCCTACCATGCTTAAAGCGCGCAAGTGTACTTTGCGCAAGATTTATCATCGCACCTGGTAGGCCTATATTGCCTGGTGTGAGGCGGGGGGTTGGAACCCTCGCTTTTACGTTGTGTCCAGCAGGGCCTGGATAAAAAATTGGCATTGAGTACTCTCAAAGGTCAGATTTCGGCTTTGGCAATTCTATTTCAACGGCCTTTGTCATCACATTCGTTGATATACACATTTGTGCAGGGTGTATGCCATGTGACTCCTCAGGTACGGTCGCCTTTGGCGCCGTGGGATTTGAATTTGGTGCTTTCTGTACTGCAGAAACCGCCTTATGAGAAGATCAGGGATATTCCCTTACAATTGCTGTCGCAGAAAGTGGCTTTTTTTGGTGGCCATTACATCCGCAAAGCGGGTGTCTGAGTGGGCAGTGTTGTCCTGCAAATCTCCTTACCTTGTCCTTCATAGGGACAAGGCGGTCTTGCGCCCTTCTCCTTAGTTTCTACTGAAGGTGGTCTCTTCTTTCCACATTAATGAAGATATTGTTCTTCCTTCATTATGTCCGCACCCGTCGCATCCCAAGGAGTTTGAGTTACATTCCTTGGATGTCGTAAGGGCTTTGCGGGTGTACTTGGCGACTACAGCTTCTTTTCGGTAGTCTGATGCGTTGTTTGTGCTGACTGATGGTCCTCGCAAGGGGTTGGTGGCCTAGTCGGCTACTATTTCCCGTTGGATCAGACAGACCGTGACCCATGCGTATACTGTTCGGGGCAAAGTACCCCCTTTTCCTGTCACGGCTCATTCCACCAGGGCGGTTAGTACTAACTGGGCTTTCAGACACCAGGCTTCGGTGTCACAGGTGTGCAAGGCGGCTACTTGGGCCTCGGTGCACACGTTTACTAAGTTTTACAAAGTGAATATTTCAGCATCCACGGATGCTGCTTTTGGCCGCAAAGTTTTGCAGGCGGCGGTGTAGGCACGGTTGGCGCCTCCTGAGAGGAAACTGTTGTGTACAGTTGTTGAGGTTTACCCACCCCTCTTGACTGACACAGCTTTGGGACATCCCCACTTGTCAATGAAGGGCTGCGTCTCAATCATGATTGGCGGGACCACCTTACTCGGCACTGTCCTTTTCCCCCATGAAACG
>BLSH010428124.1:248448-259991 GCA_018402905.1 Glandirana rugosa | reverse complement strand
GATGTTTGCAGAACAGTAGTTCAGTTAGTCCCGGTTTCATTTAAAGTGACACACAGACTTTCCAGATGTTTGCAGAACAGTAGTTCAGTTAGTCCCGGTTTCATTTAAAGTGACACACAGACTTTCCAGATGTTTGCAGAACAGTAGTTCAGTTAGTCCCGGTTTCATTTAAATTGACACACAGACTTTCCAGATGTTTGCAGAAAAGTAGTTCAGTTAGTCCCGGTTTCATTTAAAGTGACACACAGACTTTCCAGATGTTTGCAGAACAGTAGTTCAGTTAGTCCCGGTTTCATTTAAAGTGCAACACAGACTTTCCAGATGTTTGCAGAACAGTAGTTCAGTTAGTCCCGGTTTCATTTAAAGTGACACACACAGTTTCCAGATGTTTGCAGAACAGTGATATGGGTTCTCCCGGCTTATTTATACTTTTTGACACAGTTTGAAGATGATTTTAGAACAGTTATATGGCTTCTACCGTTAATTAATACTTTTCAGACCCAGTTTGAAGATGGTCCACATCCACCTCCATTTTTGCTTTTTTTAGGTTTTTATTGTTTTAAAAATATTTAAAGTTATTTTCCTGTCCCCATTTCTTTGTAGGGCACTTGTCCCACCCTTACCCCCATTTTCCTTCCTTTTGCAGACCTCTAGGACTTTCCCGGACTTTTTTACAGCAATTTTCAGAATTTTTGGTAAAATTACCAGAACCCCGGACCCGGAACCGGACTTTTTTTGAAAAGTCCGGGTCCCGGACACCCCAAAGTTCGGTACGGACCCGAACTTTACAGTCCGGGTTCGCTCAACTCTATTGAAAGCACATGAAAATGTAAGCCCCATTTATACACAGCAGGTAAAATAAGTATTGAACATGTCACCATTTTT
Organism: Glandirana rugosa; assembly: GCA_018402905.1. Taxonomy (NCBI): domain Eukaryota; kingdom Metazoa; phylum Chordata; class Amphibia; order Anura; family Ranidae; genus Glandirana; species Glandirana rugosa. Next base: position 259,106 of record BLSH010428124.1, on the reverse strand, counting down.
CTAGGTAAATATATTTCTAAAGATGCTATTGACATGAAATGTTCACCAAGTGTAGGTAACAACCCATGCAATCCATACATACAAAAAAATCACTGTTTCTCCTTGCCCTCTCCCGCTGCCTTTCTGACATGAATCAGCACTGCTTCTCCAGTTTCCACCCAACTCCCCTGCTGGCATGGCCCATGTCTATTTATGTATTATCCCAGTTCCCTGCCAGGCCCACTGCTGGGGATTGGCTGAAAGCCCATGTGTCAATTACCTGGTGGTTGAGTCTGCCTTATGCGGGGGCAACCTCTCTTATGGCCCTGGTTCGAGAGCCCCTGATAGTGGAGACAGGGAGCTCTGGAGCACAGGGGGACACAAGGGCTGGACTTGCTCACAGATGATAGGTGAAGGTCCACAGGAGCTCATGCAGGCAGTAGAGTGGTGGTACAGGCTGGGTCGGTAACAAGCTGGCAGTGAGGGACAAGTGGTTCAGGCTTGCGGATAGTCGGTCGGCAACGTGCGGGCAACAGAAGTACAAGGGGTCAGGCAGAAGAGTAGTCTTGGCAGGCTGAAGGTCAGGGCAGGCAGCAGGCAAACAAGTCCAAAAGGAAGCTGGGGTCACAGGTACAGGAAGTCTCTCAGAATAAACACTGGGGTCACGGGTGCGGGAACGCTGAACGGACAGCACTGACTGCAGGGTGCAGAGGACTTAAATGGCCGTTTTGGCGCCAATGCCGTACGCCCATGCATTGGCCTTCCAATGGCCCTGGATGGTTCCTTACGTTGCCCCCCCCCCAAGGGACAGCCTCCGGATGCCCAAACGGGCTCTCTTGGTCAGGTTGTTCCTCCAGAAAGTCTTGACTAGCTCCTTGGTATGTAAATTGTTTTCAGGTTCCCAAGAGCTTTCCTCAGGTCCATATCCCTTCCACTTTACTAGGAATTGGGTGATGCCCCCTCTCCTTCTGCAGTCCAGGATGGTTTCCACCTCAAACTCCTCCTCTCCGTCTACCAGGACTGGTTCTGGTGGATCTGTGTTCTGCCCCGGGAAGGGGTCCCTAGTCACTGGTTTTAGCAGGTTTACATGGAAGACTGGGTGAACTCTAAGTGAAGAAGGAAGGTCCAGCTCATAAGCCACATTGTTAATTTTCCTCTTGACTGGTAGAGGTCCGATGTATTTGGGACCTAATTTCCTTGACGGACATGACAGTCTCAGGTTTTTAGTGGCCAACCAGACCCGATCGCCAGGCTGCAAATTCAACTCTCCTCGTCTCCTTCTGTCGAATGTTCTTTTGTCACGTTCCTGGGTTTGCGCGAGGGTTTCTTGCAGAAGATTGTTGTTCTTTTTCAGAAACAGGGTGATCTCCTGCACAGCAGGTATGGAACGTTCAGTCAGAACATTAGGTAGGAATGTGGGGTGGTAGTCGAGATTCGCCCAAAACAGAGATTGCTTGGTGGCAGAGTGGACTGCGTTGTTATAGGCGAACTCGGCAGCACAGAGACCCAATCGTCCTGGGAGTACGAGGAGTAGCAGTGGAGGTGCTGCTCAAGGGTCTGGTTGGTCCTCTCGGTTTGGCCATTTGATTGGGGATGGTAGGCCGAAGAAAATGCCAGTCCAATTCCTAAGATGGCACACAGAGACCTCCACACCCTGGATGTAAACTGCACCCCCTGATCAGACACAATATTATTAGGAATACCGTGCAGCCGTACAATTTCCTTGATGAAGATCTTGGCTGTCTCCTGTGCAGAGGGGGTACCTTGCATAGGGACAAAGTGTGCCATCTTGGTGAGGCAGTCTACTACTACGAAGATGGTGTTAAATCCTATGGATGGGGGCAACTCAACGATAAAATCCATAGAAATGTGAGACCAAGGACGGTCAGGGATGGGTAATGGGTTCAGCAGACCCCAGGCCTTGGTCTTTCAGTCTTGTTTTGGGCACAGATAGGGCACGCACCCACATAGGTTTTGCAGTCCTCGTTCATGTGGGGCCACCAGAAGGTGCGGGAAAGCAACTCGATTGTTTTGCAACTGCCAAAATGTCCGGCTAACTTATTATCGTGGCAGAGTCCTATGACCTCTAAACGGAACTCCTCAGGCACAAAGATCTAGGTACCCGACCACCACAGCCCGTCTTTTACAGACAATTCAGAGTCCATGGGCACCAAGGAGCCAGCTAGGGACCACCTTATTTATGTTAGGAGGTCCTCCTGGACCAGCAAGAAGCTGTGGGCCAGTAGAATGGTGTCTGGAGAGGAAGCCTCCCCAGGATCAAGGAACATTCTAGACAGGGCGTCCGGCTTAATGTTCTTGGACCCAGGCCTGTATGTAATGTGGAGCTGGATGCAGGAAAAGAATAAGGCCCATCAAGCCTTGCAAGGTTTTAGCCTTTAGGCCATCCGCAGGTACTCCAGGTTCTTGTGGTCTGTGAAGACCAGGACAGGGTGTGCCGCTCCTTCAAGAAGATACCGCCATTCTTCCAGGGCGGAATTGATAGCTAGTAACTCTCTGTCCCCAACGTTGTAATTTCTCTCGGCTGGAGTAAGTTTCCGAGAGAAAAAGGTGATGGGGTGGAGTAGGGCCTTTGGACCCTGTCTCTGAGAGAGGACCGCCCCGACTGCAGTCTCCAAGGCATCCACTTCTAGGATGTAGGACAGTGCTGAGTCGGGATACTTTAGAATGGGGGCAGAGGTGAACAGTTTCTTCAGAGACTGGAAAGCATCCTGTGCCTCAGCGGTCCAGACAAAGCGGACATTCTGCTTAGTAACCTGCGTTATGGGAGCGATGACTGCTGAAAATCCCCGAATAAACTTTCTATAAAAGTTGGCGAAGCCTACGAAACCCCTTTTTTTATCTACTGGCGCTGGCCAGTCAAAGATGGCTGTAACTTTCTGAGGGTCCATGGTAGTGCCCTTCGTGGAAATGTGAAATCCCAGGAAGGAGATGTCAGCTCATTCAAAGGTGCACTTTTCCGCCTTTGCGTACAGTCCGTGTTCTCGTAGGCGGCTTTCACATGCCTGCACATGCCTGCAATGTTCCTCTATTTAGGGGAAGAAGATGAGGATGTCATCAAGATAGACGACCACAAACAGGTTAAGGTAGTCTCTAAAGACATCGTTTATCAGATGCTGGAAGGTCGCTGGGGCGTTGCAGAGCCCGAATGGCATGACTAAGTATTCAAAATGGCCAAAGCGAGTCCTAAAGGACTCGTTCCCCTCCCGTATACGTATCAGGTTATAGGCTCTGGGGAGGTCTAATTTGGTTAACACGGTAGCCGATCCAAGTCTTTGAAAAAGTTCCGGAACTAAGGGCAATGGGTACCGGTTTTTAATTGTGACCTTGTTGAGGTCCCGATAATCAATACAAGGCCTGAGTGAATGGTCTTTTTTTTCCACAAAGAATATCCCCGCTCCTGCGGGAGACGTGGAGGGCCGGATAAAGCCCTTTTCCAAGTTTTCGTCCAGATAGGCTTTGACTAACTCCACTTCGGACAGAGGGAAAATCTGGCCGAATGGGACTTCAGCCCCTGGCAGCAGGTCGATTGGGCAATCATATGATCTGTGCGGAGGTAGGGTATCAGCCCCCTTCTTACTAAAGACATCTAAGTAGTCATGGTAAACTTTCGGGACCGCTAAGCGGGTTTCCAGATCTGGGTCAGAGTCAATGCTGAGAAGAACTGGGGAATCCTTCGGAGACTGCGGCAGGCAATGACTGAGGCAATGACTGAGGCAATAAGGAGACCGGAAATGCACTTCCCCGGTGTTCCAATTGATCAGAGGGCAGTGGACCCGGAGCCAGGGTAGGCCGAGGATAATTGGAAATAAGGGGGACATGATAATGTCAAACAGCAAGAATTTCGTATGGCCCCCCGCCGTCCTGGCAGAAAGAGGGAGCGTATCATGGGTCACTGCTCCAGACTTTATAGTTGACCCATCAGCCAGCCGGATCACCATTGGATGGTCCTTGGTTCGTAGCGGGATGCAATGTTGGGTGGCAAACGTGAGGTCCACGAAACAGCTGCAGGCCCCTGAATCCAGGATGGCTGGGACTTGAATGCATCCATCGGGAAGCTGGAGGGAAATGAGACAAGGTGGGACTTGGCATTAGGTAGGGACAGTACTTCCCCTGGGGTAAGGCCCTTACCAGCCTTGGTGGGGCAGTTTCGTAGATGTCCTGAACCCCCACAATACAGACACAAGTTGAGGGTCATGCGCCTCTGTTGTTCTTCAGATGAAAGAGAAGGGCAGGGGAGCCCATTCTGTAGTGGTTCTGAGTGGTCCCGCGGAGAGGAGGAGGAGGTTGTGGTCGAACTGGGTGCCGGGAAGCTGGATATCATCTGAGTGGGCCGCAGGGAAGCAGTAGCTCTCTCCGCTCTGCGTTCCCGCAGGCGACAGTCAATTTGGTTGGCCAAATTGACCAGCATGTCCAGGGTGTAAGGAATCCTGATGCGAGCCAGCTCATCCTTGAGCGGCTCAGAGAGCCCTAGCCTGAACTGGTAGCAGAGGGCCGCATCGTTCCAGGCTGTATCGGCGCTCCATCGCTGGAACTCTGTGACCTACTCCTCTGCTGTATGGTGGCCCCGCTGGAGCGCATGAAGTGCTGCTTCCGCCATTGCGGCCTGGTGGGGATCCTCATACAGTTGGGCCATAGCCTGAAAGAACAGATCCAGACTTGAGGTCTCCGGAGCTTTCTGCTCCAGCAAGCGGTGGGCCCAGGCTTGAGGCCCATCCAGAAGGAGCGACATCACGAGGCCCACCTTGGTCGTCTCCAGGGAAAAAGTACGAGGTTGCAGAGCAAAGTACAACTCACAGGAGTTACGAAACGCCCCAAACTTCCTGCAGTCCCCCGTAAACCGCTTGGGCATGGGCACCTTGGGCTCCGTAGGAAGGGTCACAATGATGTGGGATGAAGCTTGGCTGGAACCGTCTGCTGCTGGTGAGGCCAGGTCCTGGACTTGTCTTTCCAAGTGGATGTATTCTTCCTGGAGATCTTTCAATGCTTGAGACAAGCCGGCAAGATGGACACACAGTTCCTCCATGGTAGAGGGCCCCGGCGCAGACTCGGACATGGCTGTCCATTGCTGTCACTTACCTGGTGGTTGAGTCTGACTTATGCGGGGGCAACCTCTCTTACGGCCCTGGTTCGAGAGCCCCTGATAGTGGAGACAGGGAGCTCTGGAGCACAGGGGGGCACGAGGGCTGGACTTGGTCACAGATGATAGGTGAAGGTCCACAGGAGCTTGTGCAGGCAGTAGAGTGGTGGTACAGGCGGGGTCGGTAACAAGCTGGCAGTGCGGTACAAGTGGTTCAGGCTGGCGGATAGTCGGGTACAGACAGGGTCGGCAACGTGCGGGCAACAGAAGTACAAGGGGTCAGGCAGAAGTGTAGTCTTAGGCAGGCTGAAGGTCAGGGCAGGGCAGGCAGCAGGCAAACAAGTCCAAAAGGAAGCCGGGTCACAGGTACAGGAAGTCTCTCAGAATAAACACTGGGGTTATGGGTGCAGGAACGCTGTAGAATGGACAGCACTGACTGCAGGGTGCAGAGGGCTTAAATGGCCGTTTTGGCGCCAATGCCGCCCCGCACACGTGCGCGCTCCCACGCACAGGTGCACGCCTGCGCGCATAGGTGTGTGCGAAAGCGACAAACACGCACGGACGCGTGCGCATGCATTGGCATTCCAATGGCTCCGGATGGTTCCTTACACCATGAATATCCAAGGCAGCTCCTCCTCACCTCCACCCACTAGTTCCAGAATGTTCTCCAACTTTCCAGATACCGGGGGAGGCATGAGAGCTGCCAGGATGAGTCATCCAGCCCTGGACTCTAAAAACCCTGGCCCAGATTCAGTGACTCAGGTTTATCTTTAGGCCAGAAATGCTTTTTCCTACTCCTACTCTTACTTCCAGTAGCACACAGTAGAGGGTGCTACATTAGCACTAAAATACAATTTCTCAGGACAAGTTTTTGCATAATGTTAATAAGACAATCTCTAAGAAAAAATAAACACAAATAAATGTACACAGCAAAGGTAATTAAGCTTGGATATCTAGTGAGATAAGGCAGGGAAAGGGCTTTGGATATGGAGGGGGGGGGGGAGGGGGAGGGGGGGGGGTATGGAGAGGTTAGAGTAGTCATAAAAATGTTCAATAATGATTTAGGAAGCTGAGGTCTCCATTTAGTCCATTATCTTTTGTGTCAAATAGAATTATAATTCTTAGATCAAAAGTTTTCCTTTCCTGAGTAGTTTTAACCACTTAAGGGCCGCTCTATAGCAGTTTTACTGCTACAGGACAGCACCTCTGTGCCGAATCACACATATTTACGTGATCTGGCGCTTCCAGGCTGGGGGCGTGCATGCGTTTCTCCCACTGTGATCACACACAACGGGAGCCGATCGACTGGTACAGCAGACCCGATGTCCTCCGGACCCCGCCAATGATTGAGCTGAGAGGCAGAACAGCGGTCTGCCTATGTAAACAAGGCAGATCGCCATTCTGTCAATAGGGAAGGCATGGATCCTGTGTTCCTGCAACAGTTGCTAGCTAGCCCTTTGATCGCCCCTGATGTTAACCCCTTCCCAGCCCATGTCATTAGTATATTAGCATGTTTTTTAGCACTGATCACTGTATTAGTGTCACTGGTTCCCAAAAAGTGCCAAAAGTGTCAGTTAGTCTCCGAATGTCCGCCGCAATATTGCATTCCCGCTATAAGTCGCCAATCACCGCCATTACTAGTAAAAAATAAATAAAAATTTCCCATACTTTGTAGACACTATAACTTTTGCACAAACCAATCAATATACGCTTATTGGGATTTTTTGGGAAAGGGGTCTAATGGTGTGTCTGCATACCTCCCAACTTTTTGAGAAGGGAATGAAGGACACCTTTTAGCAAAAGTATGTATGCATAGGATACACCCCCTGCCATGCCCCCTTAAAGGAGAATTATACAGAAAAATTATGTTAAACCCACAAGTGTTTTTTTTACCACTGCTATTGCTTTATATTGGCTTTTGAAATTTCCAAATGCAGCAAATTAGAAATTGGATGAAAGGTTTAGCACTGGGAGACACTTTTGAAAGATAAAGAGTGCATTTTGTATACAGTACAACTACATAGATCAGACCAAAATAAGGGACAACTGAGGAGGAAAGTGGGACAGAGGGACTTTGTTCCAAATCAGGGACCGTCCCTCAAAATCGGGGACAGTTGGGAGCAATGTGTCTGTGCAAATGAATTTGTGCTTGTAATTTTGTTTCGCCAATGTAAGATCCTTGGCTACACTTTTTGCGATTGGATGAGATACACAACATTATTGCAGGTGCACCTTATGATCCTGTGATACTGAGGCCCTGTTCACATTGGTGCGACCCTGCGTCTTCAGTCTGGATTCCAAGAACGGGATCAGATTTTGATCCGACTTTGAGTGCGACTTGTTCTCTGACCAATCAAAATAATTCCTTAGGTTCTTGTATAAAAAGAAGGGTATTTTTTGGGACTTTGAGTAAGGCACAAGACACGTGGTAGGAGAAATTATGTAAATGGGTTAATTGGCATAAAACAAAGCATACATCATAATATGTGATACATGATTGAACATGAGTATTTTAATATATATACAAGATGATGACATACAAAAAAGAAGAATTCATATATGTATACATGCACGCATCTGAAATCGCATATACCGTGAAGGTAACTGGTATAAACAGCCAAATGCCTATTTTGGTAATGAATAAAAATGGGTTATAGGATATAGATGAATCACAGTTGAGGTCAAGCTACAGTCAGGTCCATAAATATTGAGAAATCGAACATATTCTAATCTTTTTGGCTCTATACACCACCACAACGGATTTGAAATGTAACGAACAAGATGTGCTTTAACTGCAGACTTTCAGCTTTCATTTGAGAGTATTTACATAAAAATCAGGTGCAGGGCTGTCTTAACCGGTTCAGCCCCAGTGCCGTAAATAGGCGGCGGTCGGGGTTGAGCGGCTCTCCCGGGACATAGCCTGCACCTGCAGGCTATGTCCCGGTATCATTTTTTAGAGCAAGCGGTCGGCTATCCAGGGGTATTGACCGATCTGGCTCGGGAGCCGCTCGGTCGTTACCCCAGGAGGCGGGAGGGGACGGCCCCCCCCTCTGCCGCCGCCTTCCGCCGCTCTTCTCCGGCCTCCCGTCCCACTGGGAGACCGGAGCGACGATCCGGCGCGTCCGCCGGCTGGAAGGAGACCTGATCAAAGCCGTAATCGGCTCTGATCGGGTCTCCTTTGGCAAATTCCGGAAGCGACGTCACAACGTCACTTCCGGTTTACTCGGCGGCTAACGGCGCCAATTTAAAAAAACTACAGTGTTCAGAATCGCCGTTTTTGGCGATCTGAATACTGTGAAGTGCAAAGGAGGGAAGGGAGGTCTTTTAGACCCCCCGGCCCTCCAAAAAGAGTACCTGTCACCATCTATTACTATCACAAGGGATGTTTACATTCCTTGTGATAGCAATAAAAGTGATCAGATTTTTTTTTTTTAAAGGAACAGTGGTAAAAATAAAAAAAAACTACACATGTGAGGTATCGCCGCAATCGCCAGAGTGTGAGCAATAATTCTAGCAAAAGACCTCCTCTGTAACTCTAACCTGGTAACCGTTAAAAATTTTTAAAGCGTCGCCTATGGAACTTTTTAAATACCAGACTTTGTCGCCATTCCGCGAGTGCACACAATTTTGCAACCGTGTCATGTATGGTATCTATTTACTCGGCGTAACATCCTCTTTCACAATATGGAAAAAAATTGGGCTAACTTTACTGTTGTCTTATTTTTTAACTCAAAAAAGTAAAATTGTTCCAAAAAAATCGCGCTTGAAAGACCGCTGCGCAAATACCGTGTGACAAAAAGTTTTGAAACAATCGCCATTTTATTCTCTAGGGTGTTTGAAAAAAAATATATATGGGGGCGTGGCCAGCAGGCGGATGAGACGGCTGTGGAGTGAAGAGCTCCGGCCCCTGTATACCGTCCAGCGACGATAGAAGCGACAAGAGGCAGCAATAACCACAGAGATGGCGAGCCTAGAAGGAGCAATAGCGGGTGCAGCCCGCAAGAGAGGTCCTCATCGCTCAAACCCGCAGAAACTTACAGATTTCTTCGCGCCCGCGGGAGGAAAGGTGCACCAAGATGGCGCCGGCTGCAGCATGAGGCCTGCAGAGGAAGAGGACAGCATGTCAGACTCCAGCTCCGCGGCCTCGATACAGACAGCAATCCACAGAGGAGATGCAGGTATGTGCGGGACATCCCCACCTGATAGCCCAACCACACGCAGCCCAGCCAAACAAAAGAAGGCAAGAGGGGAGACACAGGAGACAGACTCTGACATGGAGGAGTACACTGAGGACAACCTCATTCAGATGCCATTAGAGCAATTCCCTTCAACACAGCAACCCGTATCCATGGCCAGCATGAAGGAAATGCTAATTTCCTTAAGAGACTCACTCCATGTTGATATGCTGAACATGCTGCAGCCGATCAACTCATCCATAACACACCTACAGCAAAGGGTGACTCATGTGGAACACAAAATGGAGGATGCATACTCAGCACACAACACATTGATTGATGCATATAAAGACCAGCAACAGGAGCTACAGAGAGTATCCGCTAAGCTCGCGGACTTAGAAGACCGCAGCCGTAGGAACAACATTAAGTTCCGCGGCGTCCCGGAATCTGTGACGCCCCAAGAGCTTAATGGATTCCTCCACACGCTACTGCATGAACTGGTACCTAACGCCTCGGATATGGAGTTAACCATAGATAGGGCACATAGGCTGCCCAAGCCCTCATTCCTCCCAAAAGATGTCCCTAGAGATGTCCTCACTAGGATACATTACTTCCAGGTTAAAGAAGAGGCCATGAAAGCTATAAGAAAAATGCAGCAACTCCCAGGCAAATTTGCAGGAATTTCCCTATACAATGACCTCTCTCAAGCCACAATCCAGCACCGGAAAAAACTGCTGACAATTACAAAAACTTTGAGAAACCACAATATAATTTATAGATGGGGGACCCCGTCTAAACTATCAGTGACATTTAAAGACAAGACTGTGAACATCTTCTCACTAGAAACAGGCCTCCGGTACTTAGAAGAATGGGGCATCATACCTCAAGACACCCCAGCCGCACAGCACCCAACACCTGACAAATTGAACAAAGAATGGTCACAGCCTTCTTCAAAAAAAACCCATAAGAAAAGCCTCGCTCACCACCAGCATGACGGTTCCAGGATGGTAAACCCTAACAACAGCTCCAGTAAGAGAGACGCTCTTCCCTGAACAGGAGGTTCGAACACGGAAATAGACCAACGGTTCACATAAGTAACGTCAGGAACTTTTTGTTCACTTAAAATTTGTTGTTTTTTGTTTCCCATCCCTTTTGTTCATTCTTTCTCCAGTCTCGGACGAGACCCCGAGATCCCGTTTAATGAAACGTGAAGTAGACCCCCAGACAGAAGGACTTGGAGGACAAGTCCCTTCTCGCAGAGAGAATGACCTCGACAACAATCCCAAATGGTAGGACCTTGGCAGTACGACCACCACTCGCTCCGAAAAGAATACCCAAAAAAAACTTCTTCCGACACTGGTAAGAAACAAGTTAAACAGTCCACAACCCACGACACGCCGACCCCA
>BLSH010428124.1:234819-248438 GCA_018402905.1 Glandirana rugosa | reverse complement strand
TTCTAGCAAAAGACCTCCTCTGTAACTCTAACCTGGTAACCGTTAAAAATTTTTAAAGCGTCGCCTATGGAACTTTTTAAATACCAGACTTTGTCGCCATTCCGCGAGTGCACACAATTTTGCAACCGTGTCATGTATGGTATCTATTTACTCGGCGTAACATCCTCTTTCACAATATGGAAAAAAATTGGGCTAACTTTACTGTTGTCTTATTTTTTAACTCAAAAAAGTAAAATTGTTCCAAAAAAATCGCGCTTGAAAGACCGCTGCGCAAATACCGTGTGACAAAAAGTTTTGAAACAATCGCCATTTTATTCTCTAGGGTGTTTGAAAAAAAATATATATGGGGGCGTGGCCAGCAGGCGGATGAGACGGCTGTGGAGTGAAGAGCTCCGGCCCCTGTATACCGTCCAGCGACGATAGAAGCGACAAGAGGCAGCAATAACCACAGAGATGGCGAGCCTAGAAGGAGCAATAGCGGGTGCAGCCCGCAAGAGAGGTCCTCATCGCTCAAACCCGCAGAAACTTACAGATTTCTTCGCGCCCGCGGGAGGAAAGGTGCACCAAGATGGCGCCGGCTGCAGCATGAGGCCTGCAGAGGAAGAGGACAGCATGTCAGACTCCAGCTCCGCGGCCTCGATACAGACAGCAATCCACAGAGGAGATGCAGGTATGTGCGGGACATCCCCACCTGATAGCCCAACCACACGCAGCCCAGCCAAACAAAAGAAGGCAAGAGGGGAGACACAGGAGACAGACTCTGACATGGAGGAGTACACTGAGGACAACCTCATTCAGATGCCATTAGAGCAATTCCCTTCAACACAGCAACCCGTATCCATGGCCAGCATGAAGGAAATGCTAATTTCCTTAAGAGACTCACTCCATGTTGATATGCTGAACATGCTGCAGCCGATCAACTCATCCATAACACACCTACAGCAAAGGGTGACTCATGTGGAACACAAAATGGAGGATGCATACTCAGCACACAACACATTGATTGATGCATATAAAGACCAGCAACAGGAGCTACAGAGAGTATCCGCTAAGCTCGCGGACTTAGAAGACCGCAGCCGTAGGAACAACATTAAGTTCCGCGGCGTCCCGGAATCTGTGACGCCCCAAGAGCTTAATGGATTCCTCCACACGCTACTGCATGAACTGGTACCTAACGCCTCGGATATGGAGTTAACCATAGATAGGGCACATAGGCTGCCCAAGCCCTCATTCCTCCCAAAAGATGTCCCTAGAGATGTCCTCACTAGGATACATTACTTCCAGGTTAAAGAAGAGGCCATGAAAGCTATAAGAAAAATGCAGCAACTCCCAGGCAAATTTGCAGGAATTTCCCTATACAATGACCTCTCTCAAGCCACAATCCAACACCGGAAAAAACTGCTGACAATTACAAAAACTTTGAGAAACCACAACATAATTTATAGATGGGGGACCCCGTCTAAACTATCAGTGACATTTAAAGACAAGACTGTGAACATCTTCTCACTAGAAACGGGCCTCCGGTACTTAGAAGAATGAGGCATCATACCTCAAGACACCCCAGCCGCACAGCACCCAACACCTGACAAATTGAATAAAGAATGGTCACAGCCTTCTTCAAAAAAAACCCATAAGAAAAGCCTCGCTCACCACCAGCATGACGGTTCCAGGATGGTAAACCCTAACAACCGCTCCAGTAAGAGAGACGCTCTTCCCTGAACAGGAGGTTCAGGAAGACAGACCCCCAGATAAAGTGCAAAGTAATTTGCCCTAGAGCCCCAGAGCAGGCTCTGACCTCTTTCTTACTTGTTTTCTCTACCCTTTGTTTTTTGTTGTTTAAAGTTCACTTGTTCTTCAAGGACTGCAATGAATACACTTGGCAACCAGATAAAGGCACCCAGACGTACCAAGACGACAGCTACCTTGTGTATGCGTCACTCCCACGATGCCACATAAATTCCATCCCAGTGAGCGGTAAGCTAAAGAGACACATTTTTTCTTTTCTCCTTTTCCAGTCTGAGCACACAGCAACTCCACCCTGCCTGAGCAGGAACTACCATCTAACAGCCTTCTGCTACACACACACAAGGCAGGTTAAGCTACTATACGCAAAGAAATGGCGGAATGGTTCTTAAAATTATTTCTTTGAACGTCAAAGGGCTTAATAGCCCATTCAAGCGCCAACTGATGTGGCAAGAGGCAGTCAAATTAAAAGGTGACGTGCTGTGCGCTCAAGAAACTCATTTTGCAAAAGGCAAAGCTCCTAGATGCTCACACAGACTGTTCTCGAACACCTTTTTCGCAAATGCTGAGACTAAACATAATGGTGTTTTAATTGCCATAAGAAATTCGGTGGCCTTTCAGTTGCACAAAAAGGTTATCGATCCGAAAGGAAGATATATTATATTGATATGTACTATGAACAATGTCTTATATACAATAGCCACATTGTACGCCCCAAACAAGGGACAAATTGCCTTTGTGAAAAAATTCATACAAAAAGTCAAAAATATATACAAGGGACACCTCCTCTTGGTGGGGGATTTCAACTCGGTGGTTGACAGCGCTGAAGATTGCAAACCCCCAAAAAAACAGACCAAACAATCCATACAATCCATTCTTCACACAGAAAAATTATATGATGTGTGGAGATGCCTTCACCCCGGTGAAAAGGACTTTTCCTTTTACTCCAACCCACACAAGTCATACTCACGAATAGATATTTGTCTTGTAGACCTAGCCACACTGCATCTGGCCATAAATGCGTCCATTGGAACCATAACGTGGTCAGATCATGCCCCTGTCACACTAGAAATAGAAGAAAAATCCAATACTACCCCTATTCTCCTATGGAGGAACAATACTAAAATCTTCAGCAGGACGAGCCACCGAGTGGGGATCCGAAACCACCTAGAGGAGTTCTTTCAAATTAATGATAATGAGGAAGTTCCCAAACCCATCATATGGTGCACCCACAAAGCATATGTCAGAGGGGTTTTACTGCAACTTGCAGCTAGGGATAAAAAACAAAAATCACGGGATATGGAAACAATAATTCACAAAATTCAGCGGCTTGAGCAATTAAATAAACAAACAATAGACCCAATGGTATCTAACGAACTCCAGAAATGTAGACTAGAACTAAAAACTATGCTATTAGGGGAATTTGAAAACAACTTAAAATACCTAAAAGCCACATACTACGCTTCAAGTAACAAAGCAGGGAAAAAATTAGCCCAACAAGTTAAACATAAACAAAACAAAGCTAGAATCAACTTCTTACTTGACCCTAAGTCCGGAGCCAAAATAACGCACCCCACAGAAATAGCAAACAACTTTATGAATTACTATAGAGCACTGTATAATCTAAAAGATGACCAAGCCATACCCCACCCTTCAGCAAACTCCATACAAAACTTTTTAGACCCAATAAAACTTCCATCACTTTCCTTAGAAATGCGAAATAGCCTCAACAAACCTATAACCGAGAAAGAAATCAAGGCAGTAATTCACAAATTACCCCTAAATAAAGCCCCAGGGCCGGATGGGCTATCAGCGGAATATTATAAGACCTTCGTTGACACTCTAACTCCCCACCTCACAAAAACACTCAATCAAATAGTTCACTCGACTTCCATACCTCAGGAAATGCTAAAAGCATATATCATAACGCTACCTAAACCGGACAAGGACCCAACACAACCGCAAAATTTCAGACCGATCTCCCTCTTAAATTCAGATTTAAAAATATATGCGAAAGTACTTGCTAATAGGCTGGCTAACGCAATGCCGGAACTGATAAACTCCGACCAGGTAGGATTCGTTGCCAACAGGCAAACAGCAGATGGCACCCGCAGAATGTTAAATCTTCTGAGAATTGCAGAAAGCTGTACACTCCCAACTGCCTTCATAGCACTTGATGCCGAGAAGGCTTTTGATAGAGTGCACTGGGGGTATCTACAAGAAGTACTTATCAAATTTGGATTCAGTGGATTCCTCCTTTCCGCCATATTGACATTATACTCTAACCCATCGGCTCAGGTGTATACCTCCAGTGCACTCTCAGATTCATTTCAAATCACAAACAGCACGAGACAGGGGTGCCCGCTATCACCCCTGATCTTCACCCTGGTTATGGAACCATTCGCGGAGACTATTAGAATCACAAAAGAGATAAAAGGAGTTCAGGAAACTGAAAAAACCCACAAAATAGGTCTGTATGCAGACGACGTAATTCTGTCAGTCACTGAGATAGAACACTCTTTACCCAAAATTAAAGACATCATTGATTCATTCGGCGAAGCTTCATTTTATAAAATAAACATAACCAAATGCCAGATTCTTACTATGCATATAAACCATAAAATAAGGACTAAAATGAAACAAATACTGCCATGCAACTGGGAAAACGACAAAATCAATTACTTAGGGATAACTCTAACAGCAAACTCTAATAAATTGTATGAGGCCAACCACAAAAAACTGCTCAATACGGTCAACTCCGACTTACTACACCTAGGGAAACAAGAAATCTCGTGGATGGGGCGCATGGCCGCATTTAAAATGATGGTATTGCCGAAGATTCTGTATGTCTTCAGAACGGTTCCAATACCCCTGCCAAACTGCTTCTTTCACGAGATTGACTCTATGCTCCGGTCGTACATCTGGGGACACAAAAAAGCGAGGATTTCTTTTCAAATATTAACTAGACACAAAAAACTGGGGGGCATGGGAGTCCCTAAAATAAAGGATTACTACTACGCGACACTTTTGGACCAAGTCAAGAAGTGGGTACAACAAAAACAGGACATTCCCTGGGTCAGGTTAGAAAAGAATATGATTCAAGAAAAAAACCCAAAAGACCTGCTCATAGCTAAACTAATCAGAACCCAACTCCACATCCCCGAACATCCCTCGATAGCGGCCTCACTCCAAGCCTGGAATCACTTACACACACTCAAAAAAGAGAAGATCAAAATTCAAATAATAGATATCCCATTAGCATCCTTTGAATTCCTCATTCCGAATTTTTCCACAAAACTCTGGAGAGAACAAGGTTACTCCACACTGCATGAGATACCAGAAATGGTAAAAAGAAAGGATAGCTATAAGATCCTACAAATTAAACATCTCATAAGTTCACTAGCAACTGACCACGTGGAGGTGACCAAAGAGATATGGGAATTCTTCCATTCTGATTCTAACCAAAAGAGGGGAATCTCCCATATCTATTGTCTCCTCCAACCTAATACTCAAATAAAACTTGACACCCCTATCCAAAAATGGGAACAAGATCTAGGCCACACATATACCGAACAGGAATGGCAACAAGCCATAAAATACAGCATGGCAGCCACACACAGTGTGGCCCACTGGGAAAACATATATAAAATAACGCACAGATGGTACCTTACACTGGTCCGCCTATCAAAGATGTATAGTAATGTATCTTCTACATGTTGGAGGGATTGTGGACATGAAGGCAATCTACTACACATTTTGTGGCATTGTAAATCTATAGCTGGTTTCTGGAACTCTATCTTCCAAATCATATCCTCAATAACAGGAATCATTACACGTCCATCCCCTGAACTGGCTCTACTTAGCATCCACATTGGCAATTTTCCTACTGATAGCAGAACAATAGTAACACACATACTTATATCAGCCAGGCTTACCATAATGAGCTACTGGAAAAAAAATATAGCGCCCTCACCAAAAGAAGTAATATCCAAAGTACATAAAAATTGTGATAATATGAACACATTTTAGCCCGCACAAGAGGTAAATTACCAGACTTCAGGCATAAATGGGAACTATGGATCAAAAAGTATGACTTAAATATCCCGATATAATGTAACGTTAAGCAAAATAGAGGGTTGCCTAAGCTGACCAATAATAACAGTGTACTAAGCAAGTGTATTGTTGCAGTTATCCCCGTATAGATTAGACCCCCTTGCCCCTTTTCTGTTTCTGGGTACAACCGCCAACCCCTGAATCCAGCTGAAAAACAATAGACTCAATGGCCTCAGGGGTTAGATCAAGGCTTATGAGTTCTAGGCAACTCATTCACTGTACAGCTACAGGGGGAGCTCGACAGCGGATCTCCACACCAATAACCGTTAAAATGAACCATAATAGCCCCAATATCATTATCATACATTCCACCCAACTCTGTCAAGTACGTTCTCGAGGAGAGAGACGCCCCTACTGCACCTCAGCTTGTACCCTATGGGGTGGGGCGGTAGTCTGGAGGCACATCTCTCCCTACGCCTGGAAACTTTCTATTCTTTCCTAAATCAATTCGGCTGGTATACATCCTACAGGAGATCCGTGGTGGGGCTCCACCTATATCGCTAACCTCTAATAATACAGGCAAAGTGTTATCTAAATGTTATTTGTACCACTATTTACATAACCCATACATTGGAAGTTGTAACCTGTTCTATGCTTTCTTTTTTGTTTGTCCTGTATTTCAAAATCTTAATAAAAATCAAATTTAAAAAAAAAAAAAAAAAGAAAAAAAAAAATATAATGTTTGGGGGTTCTAAGTAATTCTCTAGCAAAAAAAAATGTTTTTAGCTTGTGACCACCAAATGTAAAAAAGTGGCCCGGTTGGTAAGTGGTTAATTCATGGGCATACCTGGGCGCTGCCCAGGGGCCCCAGGTGCATGGGGGCCCCATTAAATCTTGCATTACATCATACTTGCCACCTGTCCCGAATTTGCTGGGACAGTCACGCTTTTTACTAAGTAGTCCCGGCAAGGTAATGTCCCGTGCAGCATCCTGGAACCAGTACTGTGCCCTCCTGATCCCATTATTGTGCCCTCCTGCCCCCCCTTCCTTTTACTGTGCCCTTCTGTCTCCTCCCCTGTACTGTACCCTTTGTGTTGATTAGTCTTTGACTTATGGCATGTTTATTTGTTTAAAATCAATTTTATTGAACATACTAATAAATATATGTTTAGTTCTATCAACTATTTATACTTTAATTCTTGAAAGTAGGTGCGTAAATTAGGACAGGCTGGTAGGAGCCCCACTGCATTACTTTGCCCAGGGGCCCATAATGCTATTAAGATGGCCATGATCAGGTGAACGGTGTAGGAATTACAACGGTTTGTATATGTGCCTCCCACTTTTTAAGGGACCAAAAGTAATGGGACAGATTAACAATCATAAATAAAACTCACTTTTTAATACTTAATTGAAAATCCTTTGCAGTCAATTACAGCCTGAAGTCTGGAATGCATAGACATCACCAAACGCTGGGTTTCATCCCTGTTGATGCTCTGCCAGGCCTCTACTGCAACTGTCTTCAGTTCCTGCTTGTTCTTGGGGCATTTTCCCTTCAGTTTTGTCTTCAGCAAGTGAAATGCATGCTCAATCGGATTCAGGTCATTGCATAACATTCCACTTCTTTCCCTTAAAAATCTCTTTGGTTGCTTTTGCAGTATGCTTCGGGTCATTGTCCATCTGCACTGTGAAGCGCCGTCCTATGAGTTCTGAAGCATTTGGCTGAATATGAGCAGATAATATTGCCCGAAACGCTTCAGAATTCATCCTGCTGATTTTGTCAGCAGTCACATCATCAATAAATACAAGAGAACCAGTTCCATTGGCAGCCATACATGCCCACGCCATGACACTACCACCACCATGCTTCACTGATGAGGTGGTATGCTTTGGATCATGAGCAGTTCCTTTCCTTCTCCATACTCTTCTCTTCTCATCACTCTGGTACAAGTTGATCTTGGCCTCATCTGTCCATAGGATGTTGTTCCAGAACAGTGAAGGCTTTTTTTAGATGTTGATTGGCAAACTCTAAACTGGCCTTCCTGTTTTTGAGGCTCACCAATGGTTTACATCTTGTGGTGAACCCTCTGTATTCACTCTGTTGAAGCCTTCTCTTGATTGTTGACTTTGACACACATACACCTACCTCCTGGAGAGTGTTCTTGATCTGGCCAACTGTTGTGAAGGGTGTTTTCTTCACCAGGGAAAGAATTCTTAGGTCATCCACCACAGTTGTTTTCTGTGGTCTTCTGGGTCTTTTGGTGTTACTGAGCTCACCGGTGCATTCTTTCTTTTTAAGGATGTTTCAAACAGTTGATTTGGCCACACCTAATGTTTTTGCTATCTCTCTGATGGGTTTGTTTTGCTTTTTCAGCCTAATGATGGCTTGCTTCACTGTTAGTGACAGCTCTTTGGATCTCATATTGAGAGTTGACAGCAACAGATTCCAAATGCAAATAGCACACTTGAAATGAACTCTGGACCTTTTATCTGCTCCTTGTAAATGGGATAATGAGGGAATAACACACATCTGGCCATGGAACAGCGGAGCAGCCAATTGTCCCATTACTTTTGGTCCCTCAAAAAGTGGGAGGCACATATACAAACCATTGTAATTCCTACACCGTTCACCTGATTTCGATGTAAATACCCTCAAATGAAAGCTGAAAGTCTGCAGTTAAAGCACATCTTGTTTGTTTCATTTCAAATCCATTGTGGTGGTGTATAGAGCCAAAAAGATTCGAATTGTGTCGATGTCCCAATATTTATGGACCTGACTGTATGTGTTGGGAACGTGATGACACTGAATAGGCTTGACGCGTTTCGTGGCCAGTCACCACTCAGCAGGAGCAAATGCATAGCATATCTGAAAAAAATGAAAAAAGGTACCTGTGATGAACACGGGTATCAGATCCCTGCCCTCCTCACTAACTCGTGACAGAGGACTGGCCAATCTCACACTGCACTGTCACTAACGTAACAATGCCACTCTCAGCTGCATCCATCACAAAGATTTTCCAGTTTGCGGGACCACAATCTAGGTGACAGCAGCCTGAGAGTGATTGTTACTGGGCTAATTAAGCAATTAACCCTTTAACTGCCACCACTGACTTTAATTTATGGAAGAGTCAGGACTTCCACCAATTTAGCAATACCAATTATGAATTTAGAATAATTGCCTGTAACACACACTGCCACCGCAGGCAGGTATGCTCCGAGCACTTATTCTAGACAGTAGCTCTCTTCAAGAGACAGGTTTGTTTATAGCCTGCATTAAGAGCTTAGGAACAAGGTAAACACTTTTCAAAATAATGTTTTAATAATGAAAAGGTCAAAATTGGTGCAAATAAAATATTTACAGAAAAAGGTGTTTCAAAGAAATAAAGACAATATACAGCAACAGAGAGATAAGGTAGAATTAAGAAGGAAGGATACTTGCAATCAATGTCCTGGGCTGAACAGAATTCGTTTGATAAGCCAGGGGTTAATCCTTTGGCTTCATGCACACAGGACTTTAAAAAAAAAATCCAAAAAAACGTCAGTAGCTTATCAGTGATTTTTTCAGCTTTTACCATCGCTATATTACCGCAGTTTTTTTGTGTTTTTTAGCGTTTTTAAAGGGCCAGCGTTTTTGTTTTGTTTTTCCAATTGATCTAAAACATCCAAAAACGTTGGGGATCGAGATTTTTGAGCATTTTTGAGTGTTTGAATGTTTTTACAGCTGAAAAACGTCCAAAAGAACCCTCTGGTCTTGAGTTTTTTTTTACAGCTCAAAAACGTCACTGCTAAAAACAGTTGATAACAGCCTGTGTGTGCATGGACACATAGGATAACATGATGGAGGGTTTATTGACTGCAGAAAAAAACATCTGCAGCTGAAAACAGCTGCTGAAAAACAGTCAAAAGACTTCCTGTTTGCATAAGGCCTTTCTCAAACCTGGCAGATGTTCCTGGTTTGATGGTAAAAGAGAACTACCCAAATTGTCCTGGCATCTCCCTATTCTTTGGGATCAAAGGGTGTTGACAGATTGCCTTGACCAATTAAGCTTGGGAGGGTTGGTCGCTGGGAGGTCACCACTCATGACCATGTCCCAGGTACAGTTTGTGATAAACATTCATATCTCTGCATCTCTATTGTTTACAGAGTGCTAACATCCAGATCATGGTCCAGCGTGAAAGTTGCTTAAAAACAAATATAACCATGAACAGGTTTCCGATGTCTATTTTATCTAGGAGGGATGAGTAGTGCCAGTAGTTTCCCATATGATCCCACATAGGGGTGTCTGGTCTTGAAATGCTACAAATTATCTGAGAAAAGTAAATATGTCCATATTGTGGCTGTGCTATTAATATTTTGGAAGTTGTGAGACATGCTAAAGTTTCAGAGTTAGACTGCTAAACTGTCAGCACCTTATGTGGATTGAGCTTTTTACAACAGGTACCTGTTAACTTTCTAGTCACTGGAGCACTAGTCAGACAGTTTTATGGAGCCGGAGATGGGTATTGGGAAACTGATAAGGGGTGTCTGGCCTCAGTCACCAGTATTGGATAACTGAAAGAAAAAGGTGGGGGCAAGGTCACCGTAATATGCGCTTCAGATACCAACATGGCTGAGATGAACTGAGACATCACAAAATGGCTGCTACGCACACAGCTAGGCCTTAGCCCAGTAAGCAGGACAGTTACAGGTTACAGTACCAAATAGGATCTAATGTTTTGTCCAGATGGTAAGAAAAAAAGGTAGGGGCAAGGGGTAAGAAGATGTGTATCTTCCTGGAATACTTACATATAAATTGTTCTAAATGAGCAGTGTTGCAAGTCAGGATCTGCGAAGCAAGTCTATCCTGGGAACTGAGGGAATGAACCCAAGGAAGAAGCGAGTGCACTGACACTTACAGGAGCACCCTCCAAGCGTAATGGGCAAGGGTGAAAAAATACAAATATGTCTGTAGAGTAAATGATATTGTGATTAGTACCAGTATATACATATTCATGGACTATATATATATATATATATATATATATATATATATATACCACATAAAAAGAAAAGAAAATAAAAACGTGAAAAATCACATGAAAATCATGCAATTCCACAAAGGGGAAGGGGAAGAGACACAGAAAGGTGTGCGGTCTTGGTGATAAAGAGGAAATCAGAGGGATAGTTACCTGGTGAGATTGCACAGAGACATGCTCCAAGACATGATGTGCATATGTGAGAAAAGCCGGAGTATGAACAAAATTCCCAGTAAAGGGTATAAGTAACGCCCGACACTCCCCGGACTCCTCCCATACATATTCATGGACTATGAACCAACACCCATTGTTGCCTGAAAAAGTGAAAAGTGCGGTGGATACAAAGTGAAGGGAAACATATATCACATAAAGTAAAAAGAAAATAAAAAGGTGAAAAAATCACTTGAAAATCATGCAATTCCCCAAAGGGGGAAGGGGTGAGGAAAAACAGAAAGGTGTGCGGTCTTGGTGATAAAGAGGAAATCACTGGTGAGATTGCACAGAGACATGCTCCAAGACATGATGTGCATGTGTGAGGAGAAAAGCCAAAGAGTGAACAAGACTCCCAGTGAGGGAATGAGTACCGCCCGATACGCCCCGGGCTCCTCCCAGCGTCACGCTAAGCATGGAGGATCGGGGAGAGACGGCCTCGCCACAGCAGCAACACCGTCTGCTGATGGCGCCCAACCGCTCCCCTTGTGTACCAGCTAGATGATTAGCGTGCCGGCGTCATGACGTCCACTAGGACGCACAACACAGGATGCGAAGTGCGGCGCTGATGCACATCAGGAAACCCGCCTGCTCCCCCGTGTAAAACACAGCAGATGGGGGGGAGGGCACTCCACGTGCATTGCAGCTCCCGGGTGTACAGACAGATACGCAGCCTGACATGCAAAAACCACATACAATAGAAATGATCTCTAAACATGGAATGATATAGGATGTGTGTGTTCCAAAAACTAGCCTAAGTATAAATAGTAAAAATCAGGCAGTATATGCGGACAAAATGTATGGTACCATCCAAATCATACACCAATATGAATTGATCAAAAAGTGACAAATGAATCCAAACCAACCAGTCAATTGTGCCTCCATCCCTATTAATATAGAAAGCAAGAGGGTAATGGGACTTTAAATGATGTGCATGATTACATGCACCTCCATCCCTAAATCAGAAAAAAAAAGAAGGGGGATAATTGGGACTTTGAATGAGGCATAAGACACGTGGTAGGAGAAATTATGTAAATTGTTTAATTGGCATAAAAACAAAGCATACATCATAATTAGAGTTGAGCAAACCCGAACTGTAAAGTTCGGGTCCGTACTGGACTTTAGGGTCCCGAACCCGGACATTTGAGAAAAAGTCCGGGTTCGGGGTTTGGGTATTTTTTCGCACCTTTTGAATAGCTGCAGGGCAGCCAATCAACAAGCGTTTCACTCATTTACCCTTAGAAGCCATCACAGCCATGCCTACTAATGGCATGGCTGTGATTGGCCAACACATCATGTGACCCAGCCTCTATATAAGCTGCAGTCACGTAGTGCTGCATGTCACACCATCTCATACTAGTATAGGGAGAGGATGCTGCTGCTACTGTGAGGGACAGATTAGCTTTCAAAAATCATCTCATATTAGTGTAGGGAGACGATGCTGCTGCTGGTGTGAGGGACAGATTAGCTTTTGAAAATAATCTCATACTAGTGTAGGGAGTGGATGCTGTTGCTGGTGTGAGGGACAGATTAGCTTTAGAAAATCATCTCATACTAGTGTAGGGAGAGGATGCTGCTGTTGGTGTAAGGGGCAGATTAGCTTTAGAAGATATGTTAAAAACATTGATATATTGGTGGGTGGGTGCGAGAGGAGATTTTTGTTTGCTAAGCAAAGTGCCTCATATAATACCTAAGCAATTTTCCTGTTTGTTAGGTGGGTGTTTGCAGCCATTTTTGCAAGTGCAGTGCACTTGCAACTGCTTGTGTGTCAGGGATACTACTTTAATCGTGTTCTGTTAGTTCAGTTGGCAACATTTTGCCATATTTAAATACTGCTTTTACATTGCAATTAGACAAATTAAAAAAAATGTTTTTTTTCTTTTGTGCAAAATATTACATTTGCTGCCAGCAGGGCATTTCTTGCACAAAATTAAAAAGTGCATCTACATTGCTGGTTTAAAAAAAAAAAAATATTCTAAATACTACATTTGCGGTTACTGGTGCATTTCTTGCACAAAAATAAAAAGTGCGTCTACATTGCTGGTTTAAAAAAAAAAAAAAGAATAATAATTCTTCAAATAAGGGATGTGGTCGTGGTGCTGCTGATGTTGGTGGTGTTGGTGAAGTTCCTGTTGGAAACAGAGGATGTGGTCGATTTGTGCCAGCTACACACACAAGTGAAACACCTTGCTCAGGTGCGAGTAGCCGACAGAACCTTCAACGTCATATGGTAGACCCGAATGCCGCTCAACGAATGGTGAGGCCAGAACAAGTACAGGCGGTAGTAGATTGGGTGGCTGACAATGCCTCCAGTTCCTTCACATTGTCTCCCTCCCGGTCCCTTGATGAAAGCTCAGAGTTGGCACCTGAACCCCATGGCCATCTGTCTTCCACCTCAGCCCCTTGTAAATCAGCCAAGCAGTCTGAGCCCCAAGTCATGCAGCAGTCTCTTATGTTTTTTTGATAACTCTGCTGGTGTGCTTTCCTTGGGCCACCCACATAGCCCTGCCCCAGAAGTGTAAGCTGGTGTAGGAGACAAAGGTTGTCCTTGAAGTGGTTGTGGTGGTTGTAGTCGTCGTGGTGCTGGTGTAGGGAATAAA